>PNEQ01115618.1:0-17853 GCA_003012365.1 Medauroidea extradentata
TTTTTTTTTTTTTTTTTTTTTTTATTATGTAAAACAGTCCTTGGGAAAATATTTGGCATTGATGCCATACATAGTATTTTGTATTTTGAAGTTGATTTTGTACATGAATTTGTACAGTTGTTTTGATAGGAGAGCATACTTGCATGACCGTGACTGTGGTAAAAAATTATGTTGCTATCAACATTTATATTTCATAGGCTGAGATTGTTCACTGATATTTGTTATATTTTGGCCTGTATGTGTATGCAGCACACAGGGACTGAACAATTCACAAAAATAAAGTTTAAATATTTCTTACGGTTTTGTCTGTTCTAATAACTTTGGTTCAGAAATGCTTACGCCTGCACATGAAAACATTGGGTGAATTAGAGCCACGTCATAATCTATTGCCACTTTTCTGTAAGGGCATCACCTACAGTGTGCTGCAAATGTTTTTTTTTTCCCCCTTTTCTTTTCTTTCTTTTCAACTGTCCCACATTTGCCTATTTGTGCCAATGTATGATAAGAAGAACATTTCGGACATGGACGGAATGTCGTTGAGGTGCAACTTTGCCACATACTTCCCAACAATAAAATGGTATGGTCACTGCTGTAAGTCCATTTATTATGAGCTTCTAACACGCAGGTAGGCAGTGCCCTTGAGTGCATTGTTTTTCGGTTTTAATTTCTTGTTTTGCAATAGGGTTAATTATGTTGATTTATTTCAATTTTTTTGTGTTACAAGTGTGACAAATAAGGTTGTGCCCTTTAAGAGTTAATATTTTGTTTTATTTCTTTAAGATGATAATGTTCTGTTTATTTCTCAGGTTTATGTTATGTTTCTTTTTAAATTTTGTTTTATCTGTGTCTAGCAGCTTTGTCTATGCCGAGGGTTAATATTGGGAGAGGAAGGAAAAAATGTTTTGAAAAGAATATTTTTTTAAGCAATTTTTTTTGTCTTGATTCAAAAGTATTTGTTTAAAATTATTTTCATATTTTCACCAAGTGTCTTGCAGGAAGATTGGATGTGGGGAAGGCGCATCTACGTCAGTTAATTGACATGTATAGTTTCACATTGTTTCACTAACCCCCAGACTTCAGCACCTCACGCACAGTGCTAACGTATTAGCCTACACTGACAGCCTTCTTGCTTGACGGGACTGAGTCTCTGCCATGGCAACAACTTATTTATACATGTTGTGGAGATATTTTGGGTCGTTCTTTATTCAAGACGTGGCATAAGTTGCTGTAATGCCATCATCATCATCAGATAAACTGAGAAGTTTAACAGCAGTGCCACATCAATTGCTATAGTATATTGACCTTCTACCTCTAGATAGGACTTTTTCCTACATTTACTACAACGTGACTCATGGTCCAACAGGAAGTTTATGTTTGGTATACATTATCTGTAGATAGTTGCACACTGTACAGCTGGTACATTTTAAGAAAGACTAGCTGAGATTGACCTTCAACTGCCCCCTCCTCCCAACCCTTATCAATTACTAGTGATGAGTGTTGTCTGCACTTTGTCATATAGACTGAGCAGAAACGACGCTGGAAAGTAGAATTTATTCTTTCTTTAGGCACTGCATTTTTTTTTTTTTTTTATTTCTCAGAATACAAACAGATAACTGAAGTTTCGAATAGCAGAATTACGAATAGTGGATGCTCAAGTTTATTAATATAAAATTTTATTAGTGACATTTACTGAACAATTGATACTTTATTAGTGCAAATTTGTTCAGAAACATTTAGTAAATAGTAAAGTTTTTGTTGTATTACAGTATTTCTAATATAGTTTGTTATGCTTTTAAACATATTCCGAAATTGAAATTTAAAGTAAATTGACAATAAAGCTAAAGATTGTAAACTTTGGTTTTATTTACATCAACAAAATATTTTTTTTTTTTATTTTCTGCATAACAATAGTAAAGTAACAATAAATTCTCAACTAATTTATTTGTGGATTCTGTTGGTCTCTTAAAATTCAGTTTATTCCGTTCACATTCAACAGAAAATGTAAAAAGTATTATCAGTTTTCACAACTATTTTAAATCAACTGTATTTGTAAACGAGAGTTGATTCTTATTTTCTTTATAGTTTCACTTACAGTAGTTGTGTGCTGATTTAATCGAGTATATTCTAGGAATCATGCACGAGTGTGTGTGTGTGTATTATCCCTGTGTGTAAATAGGCGAAGTAATAGAAACATTATCGTTGATTACCTGAACGTGTAAAGTGTAATCTATGGCGGAATTACTGTCTACAATTTTGGGGAGAAACTTTAACTTTGGAAACCGAATAATACACATGTATTGTACAGTTTTATAATACAGAAATTAATTTTTAACATATTTACCTAGATCTCTACCCGCTTTTTTTCTCCAAAAAATTTATCAAATGTGTCTTTGAAAATGTAGCTCCTATAACAAAAACGTAACATAAGATGTTACTGAGCTGATGTGTCTTAGTCGGCATAAGCACTTACAAACCTTTGTATTTAACACACAACTAAATCTAGACTTCATACTTTCTGTGGAATCCTTAAAAATTTTTTCATGGCACTAAAGATTAGGTTTGTTTCAACTACTTTCCGGAAAAAATACTGTATTAACGAAAGATTTTTCATAAATTTAAGGTATTCGTAGTAACTGTTATTGATTATGTCCGTATAGGAAGTACAGTTGTTCTTTTCTGAAAAATTGGTTTTTTGTACTTGAAATCCTGGAAATGTTCTTGAATTTAAAGATATGATTTGTGTGGCCTCCATGTAAGGTAGTAATAATATACAGTTACCGGTTAGTGATGAATATATTAAATCGACTTTATAAATGATTTGTTTGATAGTTGTATGTTTACATGTAATACATATTTATTCATCTTAATGGAGTGGAGCAGTGGCGATTCTCATCGACTGAACACATACTAGGCCTATTCGTAAGTATGTAAAAACAAAATCTAAACACCAGATTTACGCAGTAATGTTTGTATCACGCTTTAGCAATATTTCACATGCTGATGGAAGCATTTGCAACATTGATTAAAACTACCTGTAACAATAAAATTTAAATTAGCAGTTCACTCATTTAATGTTTATAAGTCAGGCGGATACATCTTTCCTTCAGTGCAGCAAATTACACATCGTCCTTACACTGACTGAAGGCTGTTTCTTTGATAGTGTAAACAATATCGTTGACAGGATTTATGTTACAGTAATAAAAATACTGCTGGAAAGATAAATAATGACACGCGGTGTGAACACGTACAAGTCTGGTTCGCAGGACCGGTTTACTGGCTAGCGAAAGTGCATTTTTTCTTGTTGTACTGCTGGGATCATAAAACTTTAGTCCCCTGGGGCTAGGGTCCTGCCTTGACATGGAATGGTCGCAGCCGTCTCAGTGCTTCAACACCAAAAAATACGATACAATTGATTATGCAGCAAGAAATAAGACAGTCAATCACCATTGTAACGAGACTCGCCAGATGCCACCAAGGCAGTGATGCCAACCTTCACCTGCCATAATGGTACATCCCCTTTCTCTTGTTTATTGAGTGATTATAAATACCCTGTACAATACAACAACAATAATAATAATAACAACCATGTAACAGTTTGCTATATCAGACAGTACCATCACAAAGATTATGCAGAACCACAAATTTAAGACCTTTTGCATATAAACCTAAAACAGAACAATCAATTCCACATTCTTGGTTCAATATATTACTAAATACAATGTACAGTACAATAATAATAACAACCATGTCTTAATTCACTAAATCAGACAGTACAATCACAAAGATAACTTAGAACTACAAATTCAAGACAGGTTGCCTATAAACCTACAACATAACACTCAATTCCACATTCTTTTGATGTCTCACAGTTAGATATACTACAATACAACATTCATACAATATACCCTTTGTTATGTGGCGTAGTCATTCCACCACTTAGGTTTGCTGATATTCTTACTGGCTCTGTTATTGCTGGGATTTGCATTTTCTGCCAAATCAACTCCTGCCTCACTGGTAGTCTCCTCTATTTCCACATTACTAAAACCTTTAAATCCCTAGCTAACTGTCTCCTCACTCTCATCATCGCTATCCATCTCTACTATGCTATATTCTAGCGACTGCTCCCTTTCAGTGCTTACTGGGACCTTGAGCTCCACTACCTGTACCTCTGACTTGTGGCTACATTCTGATAAGGTGCTGGGATCATATACCACCTATTCCTCCTATAACAGCTTCTAGTGGTGTCCACTAAATAGGATTTAGGCTCTGGTCCTAATTTATTTATGGTACCATACATTCTCAAATCTGTGATCCATACTTGGTCCCCTACATTCAGATCAGCAAGAGATTTTACTCTATGTTTCTTATTGTAATACTCTTCCTGTCTTTCCCCATTCCTGACCTCCCTGTTCTGCACAATGTGTTTATCTACTGGTTTAGACAACTGAGATGGCAACAAAGGAAGAGTTGACCTCACCTTGCGGTTCATCAGGAGTTCAGCTGGGCTGAATCCGTTGCTTAGTGGAGTACTGTGATAGGCTAAAAGTGCAGAAGACAAATCATCATTCTTTTTAATCAGATGTTTTGCCACCTTTACCGCCGCTTCTACACTTCCATTAGATTGATGATGGTAGGGAGAACAAGTCACCACTGTGAAGTTATAGTCATCTGCGAATGCTCTAAATTGAGATTAGAGGAATTGTGAATCACTATCTGCCCTCAACAGTTCTGGAATACCGAACCGTGCAAAAATGTCCTTCAAGTGTTGTATGACAACTTCATCCGACAAAGAGGGTACTTGTGAAATTTCAAAAAACCTGGAATAGTTGTCTGTGGTGATTATATACTACTTATGATGTTTGAAGAATTCTACTCCCACCTTTTCCCAAGGATGTGATGGAAATTTTTCTTTCCAAAGTGGTTTTCTAGGATTAGTTCTTTCTTCCACACATTGAGGACAACTACATATTACATGTTCTAACTGAGATGACACTCCCAGCCACCAAACTGCCAGTTTAGCTCTTTCCCTACACTTTGCAATTCCTTGATGTCCCATGTGGATAAACTCTATGCACTTCAACTGCAAACAGGGAGGGATGATGATGCGAGTACCTTTCAACAAAAGGCCTTCATCAAAGGAAATTTCGTGTCTAAACTGGTAATATGGGTGCAAATGTAATGGATTCTCCCTCTTGGACGGCCAGTTACCCAAGGAATACTCCTTCAACAATTTTCTACACGTGGGATCCTGTTCCTGCTCTCTCTGTATGAGAGAGAGAAATTTATCTGTAATAGGATAAGTTGAAACAATCTGATGTACAAAGGCTTCAACTTCATGAGCAAGATCTGAGTCAACCTGATTTGAAATTTGTTATGAATTTCGAGATAATGCATCTGCAGTTATCAATTCTTTCCATGGTAAATACCTGATAGTATAGTCATACTTCATAAGCCTGATTTGAAATCTTTGAAGACGGGGTGATAACTCATCTATGGGTTTAGTTTGCAACACCTGCAGCAAAGGATTGTGGTCAGTTTCAAAAATTACATTCAAACCCAGGATGTATTGCTGAAACTTGTCTGCCGCCCGGGCTAAGGCCCAAACCTTCCTTCTCTAATTGAGAATATCTCTTCTCCGTAGGTGTAAGTGTCCTTGAACCATAAGCAACAATTTTTGTCGTACCTCTTTCTGTTGCTGCATAATGCAACACCCGAGACCAAAAGAACTAGCATCTGCACTCACAATTATTTGTTGTGCTAAATCGTAGAATGCAAGTGTAGGTGTTTGTGAAAGCAATCTTTTGATGTCCCGAAAAGCTTTATCTTGTGCTGACTTCCATACAAATTCAGTTTCTTTCTTAAGTAGCGAGTACAAAGGTTCCACTGCTTCTGATTTACCTGGAAGAAACTGAGATGAAAAATTTACAAGACCCAAAAATTGCTGAAGTTCCCTTGTCGTGGTAGACTTATGAAATTCTAACGATGCCTCAATTCTGTCTGGATCTACTGATATACCTTCTGAGGAAATTATATAGCCCAAAAACTTTACAGAGGTAACCCCAAAGATACTTTTACTTTGATTGAGTGTAACACCCTCAGTTTCCAATCTCCTCAGTACTTTCCTCAGTGTAGCATCATGCTCAGCCATAGTGGATGCATAAACCAGTATATCATCTACGTGAAATATGACTCCTGGAATGTTTTTAAAAACATGCGTGAATTTACTTGAAAGGTATTCTGGTGCACATGAAATGCCAAATGGTAACCTTTTGAAATAATATCTGCCAAATGGAGTAATAATAGTGGTCAACAACTGACTCTCCTCAAGAAGTTCCATTTGATAGAAACCAGAATTGGCGTCTAATTTTGAAAAGTACTTCGCTCCAATCAACAAAGCTAATTTGGATTCAACACTAGTGATCGGAAAATGAGGTTTACAAACACTTTGGTTCAACGCTGAGTAATCCCCACATATTCTAACAGCATTCCCCTTTGGTACCACCACAATAGGTGCAACACACTCTTTTTCATTTGTAACTGGCTCAGTGATCTCTAATTGTGCTAATCTATCTAATTCTGCTTTAAGTTTATCCAGAAGGGGTATAGGAACCACCCTAGGAACAGACTGAATAAATTGTATAGCCTCATCTTTCAATACAATTTTGACCTTGCCTTGTGTTCTACCTAGTCCCTTTACTAGCTTTGGGAATGCTGTGGGAACATCCACTGTAGTACACTCTGCCTCTAAACTCCCTGTTGTGTGTACATTTGCAACTTCACATTTAGCTCCCTTGAAGAACACAATACCCAGCTTCTGTAAACAATTTCTACCCAATATGGCTTTTTGTAAGCCTGATATTACAAACACTTTGGTTATGACTTTGTTACCAATAGCTTGCAAACCCAACTCTAGAACTCCCGCTACATTTAGAAGGTGGCCATCAGGACCCGAAATAGACTCTTATGCCTTCTTTACAGATTTTAATCATTGATATGGAACAATAGAGGCCGGGACACAACTAACATCAGCTCCAGTGTCAATTAGAAAGTTCACTGATTTCTCCCAGTCAACAATTTTGACTGTTGTAGTCCACTTATCTGTACCCAGTGCATTTAACCACAAACCCCTTATGAAAATGTCCTCACCTGTATCTCCATCCTCCTGTCTATTCTGTCCATTCCCTGTCTCATTAAAAACCTTACCTTGGTTTTGCCTTCCTCCTGCTTCGCACACCGTATCCCAGTGTCCCAGCTTACCACAACTGTAGCAAGTAGCTTGACGAGCAAGATACTTAACTTAACTCTCTCATGTCTGTGTAATCCACAGTACTGGCACCGATTCTCTTCTGGACGAGTAGATGATCCTTGTGGAGACAACGTCTCGTATTGTGCAGTAAACTGGCATTGGAGTGAACTATTTTGTTGCCCTTTTGTAGATGAGTGTCTTCCAGTCTGAAGTCTGTTAACCTCTCTTACTTGCTGCTCATGCTGTAGCACTAAAGACTGTTTTTATTGCATTTCTGCTTGCTCTGCAACCAAAACTGCTTCATCTAATGTAAGTCCTGGCCGTAACTGTAGTTGTTCACTGTTTTTTTTTGTCATTCATGCCTACAACCACCCTGTCCCAAATTAGTTAATTTTTTAAACTTCCATAGTCACAGCTCTCTGCTAGTGTGTGTAGCGCAGTGACAAATTCACCCACTAATTCACCTTACATCTGTATGCGAGAGTTGAACTTGTATTGTTCGAAGATCGGTTTTGTCCGCAGGTTGAAATATGTACTCTCTAAAAGCTTTCAGTGCTAGTTCCTGCGTAGCTGGTGAAGGTTGAAACTGTGGTCATATTTCCTCCGCCTGTTCACCCAGAAGATATAACAGGATATCAATTTGTTCTTTATTTGTCTTGGACGTATATCCAGATACTGCCATGTAGAGCTGAAACCTTCTCTCCCACGACTGCCATGATGAGGCTTTAGTAAAATCCATTGAGTGTGGAGATTTGAGGTTACCTACACCTCCTCTCGCACAGGATGCTTCCGATTCCTCCGTATCGGGCATGATAACTTGTAACTTAATGTACCTTTACCATCTTGTATAGCTCCAGTTTACCGCTGCCACCATGTTACGTTACTATACAATTGATTATACAGCAAGAAATAAGACAGTCAATCACTATTGTAACGAGACTCGCCGAATGCCGCCAAGGCAGTGATGCCAACCTTCACCTGCCATGATGGTGCACTACCTACAGTTTAGAACTGCAGTTTCCATCAAAAAACCGTCTATATCATCCTGTTTTCACTTCCTAGTCCTGCGCTACAGACTCAAAGCGAGAATTGCATCAATGGTGACGTTACCTGCGTATTCTGGAGGCGCTTGTTCCTCAAAGTAATACAGACATAAGAAACAACATTTCTGTTTGAAAAGTTATGAAAGACGGAGACAAACGTAATAGATCACATAGAAAATTGTTTATGTGAACAAGTATGTAATTTTAATAAACTTTAGGTGAAGCAGTGCGTCAAATGCGTCCATTGCGAGCCACCACTAGAGTAGAGAGATTTATGTTAGCACTAAACATTGTGTTCCTGAGAGCTTGAGAAGGCAGTATGAGGTATGAATCAGCAACATAATGCGAGAGTGGCATAATCAAGAGTATGCAGATAAAATTCGCTGGCCAACACCATCTGTCACGTTTTATAAATACAAAATTTGATAGCTATTCCTCAGTAAATCGAACACGATTCGCAAAAGTGGAAAAGGACTGTTGATATCAGGGGCACAATTCTCAGATTCACAAACTCGAATTGGCGGGATATAGACTACAGAGTACTCACAATGCAAGGCAAGTCGCTATTCTCGCCCGAAAGAAACATGTCTTGCCCTAGTCAAGACCACTGAAATCTTGTTGTATCCTCCCGGCTTGCCGACAGGGCTACTCGGGTCAAGACTACTGCTGAATGCTGGGAATTATTGTCATACACCAACACCGCCATACTTGTACCACTTAAATTGAAGACTACATAAATAATAGATTTTGCTGTTTGTGTTTTTCTTGACCAAATTAAACATACTCTTTTTTATCATTTACGATTAAAAAATGTGAAGAGCTGTTTGTACCCTATAAAGTGGTAGTTTGTTTTTAGTTTAGTGTGATACGAAAATCTTATGCTTAGCTGACGTGTAAATAAAGTTACTCAATCCACCGTTGGAGAGTAGCACGCTTTGGGTAGGAGTCGCAACGATCCTAGTGGTGACTCGGTCAACCACGTCAACAAATACTCTAAAGAAACCTTGCCTGCTACATTTCAAAGTTACGTTTTTAGAGTTTATTTTGTACTATTTGCTACTCACAATGAAATGTGGACTTGAAGAAAATCTATGTAGCAATTTTTTTCTCAACGATACCAATAACATGATAAAATTACATTATTTAGCGAGTTAAACATTTGCTTTTAAAATATATATTTTAACGACATGCAACATTAAAACAATTATTGCAATTGTTAATGTAATTAGCGTGTTTACTGTGCAGCAAATGTTTACACCATTTGTAAATTGCGTAAAACGTTTAGTGTACCAAACAATTATAATTTTAAAACAAATCCCAGCCACGCCATGCTCTTTTTCATTTTGTGGCTCGGACACACTTCATCACGTGATAATTGACAGCTTCTTATTGGCCATCATTTGAAGCCTTGTGTATGAAGTGTCTAGAAATTGCTATTCTCGAAACGTAAATCGGAAACTCCAGACAACAGACTACTAACTCCAGCCTGCGACTTGTCTTTAAGATTTTAGAATTGTACAAGCATGTTAACAGGCTGTGAACCACCAATTACTCACGCTTACAGACTACTTCCAGCATGATTCCTAGAATAGCGCTCCATTACACCAACACATTATCTTATTCAAATGTTGCACCCCTTCAGTTACTGATACAAAAACATAAAATTGTGGTATTTAATAGTTATATGGAAGTCAAGATAACAACACACCAACTACAACCAAAGGTGTAACCACATCACTGTAAACAAAATCTGCTACCATAAAGATGATTTCTTGTGTGCTGGTACACAGTGACTTCATAGAACAGATATCTTTCCAATTAACTCAGAGGTAAGTTGACTTTAGGAGGTAAGATAAACAGATATATGGTGAAATATAATAAAACATTGATTCAAGTGCCAGTAATTGTATATGAAACATTACATATTTCTTTACATAGTTTTAAAATATTGAATGTACACATTAAATTACATAATTTCTGAAATGGGGCCTCCTACAAATAAACTTTAAAAGAAATGTTTTACATAAACAATAATTTACATATCTATATTATCATTATTGTACCAACAGATTTTGTGTGGAATTCCAACAGGAAAAAACTGGAATTGAATCTGGAATTGAAACTGGAACTGGAATCTGGAACCCTCTGTGAACAGAGGCAAAAAACACGGAAAGTGTTAGTTATTTCTCGAGACTAACACAAAGGGAATGGACTCTCACGGCGGTAACACTTACCAAAGATGAGGGTGAAGTAAAGCTACTTAGGTAGAATCTTGAAGCTAGTATATGTAGATTGTTAAAATTGCTTACTGCATTTTCCAAAAATGGAAACTACGGCGTTACTTCTACAAAAAGAATAAGAAAAGCTAGAGTAGCCCATGAGTGACTACATCCTGAACGTACAGATGTCCTTGTTACACACATAAAACATGTACAAGTACTCTCGTCCAGAAACACGTCTGGCGCACACAAGCTGGTAATTTATAATGGCCGGCAACCACGCTTCTGGAGACCGTGTACCGGTACCGGAGATAAAAAAACTCTCAAGAGATGGCGCGCAAGTGTCGAAACGGCCAAGACGGCTTACAAGACTGGACACAGTACAGATTAAACCAGTTACGACTGACTGTACAAGCACAGTACCAAGCACTTTCTGACTAACAGAACGGGGGTGGGGAAGGTACAAGGTATAGTGTTGGCGTTGCTGTGAGTGTGGGATTGCTGCGGTGAACAGCAGAAGTTAATCTTACATGCAGTGTGAAATACAACTCCGGAGACGTGAAGCAAGAAGTGAAAGCTCTGGCCAGGGCAAGGAAGCGACTGGCAAGGCAGGCCCGTATGCATGTATGGCCGGAATAATAAAGAAAATAAATTTTTAAAAACCCCCAAAATGCAACAAACACTTTATATATTAATAAAATGAGAAAATAAATAGCACTGATAAACTTGTTCTGCCTTAACAAATGATTGACTGAATATTAAATGAAAATATAAAGTTTAAAATAAATTTTTAAATCAAGGAAAATTTGAGATGGCACACTTTGGCTCTCTGTCTGTCTCTCTCTCTCTCTCTCTCTCTCTCCTCTCTCTCTCCTCTCTCTCTCTCTCTGTCTCTGTCTCTGTCTCTATCTGTGTATATGTGTGTGTCTATATGCGTGTGTCTATCTGTCTCTTTGTGTCTCTCTCTGTCTCTCTCTCTGTCTCTCTCTCTCTCTGTCTCTCTCTGTGTCTGTCTCTGTCTCTCTCTCTCTGTCTCTCTCTCTGTCTCTCTCTCTCTGTGTCTGTCTCTATCTGTGTCTGTATGTGTGTGTCTATATTCGTGTGTCTATCTGTCTCTTTGTGTCTGTCTCTTTGTGTCTCTCTGTCTCTGTGTGTCTCTCTGTCTCTGTGTGTCTCTCTGTCTCTCTCTGTGTCTCTCTGTCTCTCTCTGTGTCTCTCTCTCTGTCTCTCTCTCTGTCTCTCTCTCTCTCTGTGTCTCTCTCTCTGTCTCTCTCTCTGTATCTCTCTCTCTCTCTCTCTCTGTGTCTGTCTCTATCTGTGTCTATATGTGTGTGTCTATATGCGTGTCTCTATCTGTCTCTCTGTCTCTCTCTGTCTCTCTCTGTCTCTCTCTCTCTGTGTCTGTATCTATCTGTGTCTATATGTGTGTGTCTATATGTGTGTGTCTATATGCGTGTGTCTATCTGTCTCTTTGTGTCTCTCTCTGTGTCTCTCTCTGTTTGTCTCTCTCTCTCTGTGTCTGTCTCTGTCTCTCTCTCTCTCTGTCTCTGTCTCTATCTGTGTCTATATGTGTGTGTCTATATGCGTGTGTCTATCTGTCTCTTTGTGTCTCTCTCTGTGTCTCTCTGTCTCTCTCTGTCTCTCTCTCTGTCTCTCTCTGTCTCTCTCTGTCTCTCTCTGTCTCTCTCTGTCTCTCTCTGTCTCTCTCTCTGTCTCTCTCTCTGTCTCTCTCTCTGTCTCTCTCTGTGTCTCTGTCCATGTCTCTCTCTATTTATGACTGCCCTCCTGACCCTCTGCTAGCCTACGTAACATAGTTGAGGTTAGTCACCTGTTTACTGTGTGAGTGGTCGTTGGTTCGAATTCCAGCTCAAGCATGGATGTTGTTCGGTGCCCTCATCTCACTTCACGCTCTTCAGCATTTGCCATCTCGTTGATAAAGGAATGTAAAACCCCCTCAATTCATCTCTCTCCCTCTCTTTCCCCTCTTCCTCCATAGAGGTTAACTGTTAATATTGAATTTCAGTCATATAAAATTGCTGAACAATTTCCAGTTTCTCAAAAATGTTATTGAATGACAGTGCGTGTTCGATGTGGATCCATCATTCATTGTTACACATTTATTTCTCGCTGCTGTGAAGCAGTTGGAAGAGGAACATAAATATGTGATTAAAAAGTGTTTCTAGCGTTAATGGTCACAGTGAGGGTTGAAAGAGTTCGAGGAGTTATGATTGAGAAAGATGTAAGATTGTGTTGTGTGTCAGAGATAGTAGTTGCTCTGAACTTGCAATAGAAAAGAGAGAAGGTAAGGAAAGGACGATTTTTTTCCTTCAGAAGTTGTGTGCGCAGTCTACATTCTGGTACCATGTTGCATGCTGCACTCTCATTTTATATCAAAACTGTTGCACTTCTTAATTCATTTCCTTCGTTCATTTTTTAAATGTTGATTCACGGCATGTGCATTGCGGTTAGTGACTTACAAACCACACTTTTTATCTCTGTAGATTCGTGCTTATTATTAGGACTATGTTTGTCCACCATAAATAATAAAATTAGTTTAGTTTATTAATTTTTTTTTTTTAAGAAATACGGGAAATTTATTTCCCTGCCTGACCATTATAGAAAAAACATTTCCAGAATTTTTCTTGAAAAGTCGAGGTCCTGCCCAGCTTTAGTTTTTAGATCTCTCCTGGTTTGTCTTGTAATAATGTAATCATTTTGTTATATCGGTTTTTTGGGGAGTTTCATAATGCATTTTTACTTATCTTTGTTTTGAATACAATTGGGTGTCTTTTTTTGCTTTCTTTAATCTTTAATCGTGACTGTAGAGCAGGTTCACAATGTAAGGGGGCTTCTTCAGCGATATTGTTGTTGTGTGAGGAATGATGTCCCTATTGGCGGCAACGGTTGTAACGGGACTTCTGTGTTGCGTGGATGATGTTGATGGAGGTTATGATGTCATTGTAGTTGATGTTCCAGTTGGAGGCGACAACTTTACAAATTTGACTTTTCTTTGTTTTTTTATTTAGATGCCCAGATGGCCTGAGGTGTATACATAAGGATTTTTCGTAGAGAAAAAAAAGAAACAAATCTTTTTATAAACTTCTGGTCTCTTTTAATAATAGTTCACCAGACGTACATGGCTCAGTTACGTACACAAATTATTTTCAGTGACTTTATCTACTTAAGGCGTGAACGTGAATAGGTGACACCAGTGGCGGAATTCACCAAGTCATGAGTGTTCATCCAAGTCTATTATCGGTTGTGATCTGCCTCAGTTTGCTCCACAAAGGAAAATGACCTAAAACACGGGATACAAATATGTAACTACTTTCCCCGCCGGTGTCATAAAACCACTGTACTCACATGTGCAGCTGTTTCTTGCACCTACTTACTTGCGTACTACGCTCAATAAACACAGCAAAAAAGGATTTATATAATATGAAGTAATTAGTGATGGCAATACTGCCCACCTCACTCACGAATCTGCCCTCTAGGCTTCACCGCCCCTCTACCACATTTAACACGTCCTCTTCCTCCAGCCATAACGTCCCAACTAATCTAAAACTTAGCCTACCATCTTTCCGTGACAGAGTCCAAGCTCCGACATATCAGGACTGACTATTTGCAAACTAAAAACTTAGCCGGCCATCTCCCAGCGACCGCTTACTAGCTCCGATGGATAACTATTGACAGATTACAAATTCAAACAAAAAAACTTTGCCGGCCATCTCCCGGCGACCGGTCACTAGCTCCGATGTATCACAACTGACTCCTCCCGGGCAAACACTCTCGACTTACTCGGGCGAGCGGCGGAGTGATACGATGGGTTCCAAGTTGTTTGAAAAGCTGGTCAACTGACATTTATAGCATAAAATTTATATGTAACATAGTTACTGACAAATTTGCAAAGTGTTTTGTTTCACCATACCAGCTAAATATTCATTGAGTTTGTTAATTGCGGATGTGCAGCGTCATCAATCTGTCACAGATCACCACCTTTTCGGAGTTTTATTGCAGACGGCACTACCACCCACGTCGATTGAGAAACGCTCTGCAGAGCCCCCTGCATTCCGGCACGTCCCTGTACGTGCCTCCAAGTGGGTGAACTCTGACCTGCCTGCCAGTTAAATCCATCCTAACACAGACTAGCTCAGAGCTTATTTGAAATTTTAAAAGCCAGCACTTATCTGTACCTGCTTCCAAGCAAGAGAACTTTGACCAGCCTGCCAGATAAATTCCATTCCAGGAGAACAAGCTAAGAGGTCACTTGATATTTAAAAAATCCAAACAAGGCAAAATATAAGAAAAATTTGCTTAGAAAAGTTTCTTGAAATTAAATTAACTTTAAACGAGTCCAAACACGACATGAATCAGATAAAATTTACCCGTAAAATTTAAAACTTTTCTCGTGCCTTTACAGTTAAATTTTAAATTTGAATAAATTTTTAATATTAATTTTTCTACTAGCATCCCCAATTAATATGTTGGATCCTGCAGTATACGTCCTTATACCTGGTTACGTTGGCCTACCTAACTTGTTATAAACAACAACAAAAAATATTAATTATGACAAAAAAATTAATTTGAAATTACTATATGATAAAAGGCCAAGTAAGTGCTGCGTGCCAGTGCACATCACAACCCCCCAATTTACACGCAACGGCTTTTCCTGAGGGACAAACCATAAGTACACTCTTCGTATTAATAGCTCACCAGAATTATGGTTTCATATGAATTCCAATGTTTTACATAAGCTGTTACATTGAACAATTTTGTTGTACATAAGTAAGCAAGGTAATTTTTGTTGTCCTTGGCTAAGGTGGTACTGGGAGTAAGCCAAGTTGGCAGTCGCTGTAACAATGGTGTTGAGTATGCAGATATTAAAGTGACGTTTAGTAACTTATAATGTGCGTTTTTCACTGTAGTTCCAAAAACGAACAGGTTATGGGCCCAGTATTGGCTTAGGAAACGGAGGATATATCCGGCAGAATTGGTATTTGGTATACATCGAGTGGAAACGTGGATTAAGTTCTTCGACACAATGGCGATGCCGTTACAGCAACAGGTTGGAAACATCAAAGCATTTGAAGGGACGGGGTACATTTTCTGGAAGCACCGTGTTATGCTGGTTTTAGAGCAGGCACGTGTAGCAGAAGTCATCACGCAGAAACCTCCCGAACACAAAAAGGAATTGGATACATACTAGCTAAAATGATGTCAAGGCTCGGAATATTATCACACAGTGTTTGGCGGACAGTGTATTAGAATCTGTCATGGATAAGTCCACAGCTAAGGAGATAATGGATACGTTAGATTCTACATACATCAAGAAAGGGATCAGTCGACAGGTGGATCTCCAAAGAAAGCTAAGAAACTTCAAGTTTGTTTCGTGAAGTTTGAAAGACTTCATCAATGTGTTCGAAAATACAATTAACGAACTCAAAAGTTCGGGTGGTGTAATGTCGGATCCCGAAATTATAACTCTCCTTCTCTCGTCAATGCCAGAAAGTTATGACGCTGTGACTCGCGCTATAGACATAATTTTCTGTAAGAATCCAGAAGATGTCAATTTGCATTATGTGAAGAATGCATTAATCCAAGAAGAAATACGGCAGGGCGAGAAAACGAACAATGAAGAAAGGTTGGTAGCATTTACTTCAAAGAAAAAGTTCGTTAAAAACACGCGGATGGATAATCATGATGATGTAAACAAGACTCGGAATAGTGTGCCGTTCCGATATGATTGCTACAACTGCGGACGCCCGGGTCATAAGAAAAGTGATTGCAAATTTCCTAGAAAACACAAGTATTACAATGGTTCAAAAAGTGATCAGCGGGGCCGTGAACCTGATGGCGGCATGTCCTTTGTTGCAGCTCATAACCGCGAACGCGAAACGGATGTAAACGAACAGTGTCTTGTGTTCGACAGTTCATCAATTCATTTTGTCGTGGACTCTGGTGCTACCAATCATTTGGTAAACAAGAAGTACGAAGAATACCTACAAGTATCGCGAGATGTAAATGTAAATTTGAACATCACAGTGGCCAAAAGTGGTGTTCATCTGAAAGCACAGAAGAGTGGAAATTTACATCTAGCTACCCAAGAAGGTAAGCCTGTTACCTTGAAAGATGTACTGGCATGTGATAACCTAGAATATAACTTTTTGTCCGTTAAAAGAATTGAGAGTCACTCCTTTAAAGTGTTATTTGAAAAAGCAGAGGTAAAAATTTTAACTGAAAATGGTGAGGTTATGTTGACTGGGACTTTGATTGGTAATCTTTACGTGATCAAACTTAAAATCGATACGAGCATTGCCTTGTTGACAAGCGATGCAGATCTGCTACACAGAAGAATGTCCCATTCATCATATTTTCCTCCAAAGACTTTCTGCGACATATGTGTTCGGGGTAAACAGATCAGAAAGAATTTCAAAAGCGTATCTTCAGAGAAGAAGCCTAGTAGAGTTCTTGAAGTTGTATCTTCAGATGTAATTGGCCCAATTACTCCCCTGACATACGATAATAAAGAGGTACATTGTAACGTTTACAGATCATTTCTCTCATTTCACAATGGTGTATCTACTTGCACACAAGTCAGAAGTGCTTGAAAAATTCAAAGAATATGAGGCATTGGTAACTGCAAAATGTGGAGCAAGAATTTCACATTTTCGTTGTGACAATGGGGTGAGTACAGCTCTGGACAATTCACAGAATTTTGTAAATCTAAGGGCATCCAGGTGGAATACACAGTCCCTAGAAATCCGGAATTGAATGGTGTGAGCGAGCGTCTGAATAGGACGTTATTAGATGCTGCAAGATGTATGTTACTGGATTCCAATATTGACAAGAAATTCTGGGGTGAAGCTATTTACGCTGCAACCTACACATTAAACAGATCTCCCACCTCATCCTTGGAAAAAGGGTCTCCTTCTGACATCTGGTATGGTTGCAGTGATTTAAGTAAGATGCTAGTATTTGGGTCAATAGCCTACGCCCATATACCAAAAGAAGATGTAAAAGGAAAACTTGACCCACGATCAAGGCAATTAGTTATGATGGGCTACGCTAATAATGGATATAGGTTATGGGATGAGAGCAAGAACAAAATCGTCACAGCCTGTAGTGTCAAGTTTAAAGAAGATTTGAGGCCACGTCCTGTTGCAAGTGAAACCCAGGATTACGAGATACCCATCCTTGACTGTCCTGCTCGAAATGTTGAAGATGGCCCGACAGATGATGTAACTCCTGAGGAAGAAGTTGAGGAAGATTTCTTAGGATTCTCAGAAGATGATGAGAATGTGGTCCAGGTAAATGCACTAAGGAGAAGTCGACGAAAGAAAAAACT
>PNEQ01115619.1:0-17853 GCA_003012365.1 Medauroidea extradentata
AAAGCTAACTAGGCAGGAGCATTCATTAACTAACTTAGCTATCCAAAGAGAATTTAAAGTACATTAAATATCATGACAAAAACAAGTAATCTCAAAGACAATATAACCTGAAAAGAAAGTGTTAAAAGAAAATAATTTAGTACATAGGTATCATAATTAGCATACTAAAACTAATCTTTCTATAGCCAAATGCTATAACATTCCTTAATGCGGTCGTCTGAGTAAACATATGTGTGTGTTCGAGGCCTACAAGCATAGAGCGTTAAGGGCGACTCAATATATACACCACGCTTCAACCTAGCCTCTAGCGCAAGTTACAGAATTGCCTCGCCCACTTATCGTCTATACATCGCCTCTATGAAATATTTAGTGCTGACCCTGTCAGTTAATGACGTCATATTTAAGAAAATTATTCACTGTACATGCCTATAACTCATTAAAGGCCAGGTAATAAGATACTCATAACTAACAAAAGCAATAATTTTCACCTTTTATCGCGTTTAGGAAACAATTTTTAATCAATGGGCTTGCTGAAGGACGTGAAATGGACGTAAACACGTGTAGAGATATTTGAATGTTATTCGTTAGCAGATGTCACTCACGCACTTAGAACAGTTTTGAAATAAATGTCGATATGGGCCGAAGCTCTCCACACCACTCGGCGGACAAGAAACTCGCATACTCTCGTAGCAACCGTAGATTGTCGCGTGCTTAGCTATTACATAACCTCAACTCTCAGGTCGATTAGTGGACATGTTAGCGCGAGGTCTTGGTATCTCCCTTTACTTTCAACTGAACAACTGTGATAACGTCTAGTGGTCGCTGAGGCAACTGTCGGTCGTGGCTACTGATAACATTGTTCTAGCACCAACTGTGAACACTAACTAACCTCTAGCTCTTCTCTCAACTGTACAGCTTATTAGTGTTGTTTAGTGTATGCATTACATTTAAATACTTTTATGAGTTTCACTTTGAGGAGCTTAGCTGTACTTGATGTAAACAGTCACGTAATAAAAGTACGGATGCTATGTAGTAGCACACACATTACCTTTCTTCATTGTCGCGCTATTAGTTCTAACGTGTAGGGACAAAGTAGCGAATCCAGCAATAATATCAGGCCCAGGAGCCCACGTGTTGCTGCAAGTATTCACCTGGTACTGTTCACACCGTGACTCTCACATCGCAATATGGAGATAGCCCATTGCCAACCTCCAGCTTGTAGGACCAGAGATTTACGAAGGATAGCACGAAGTCAAGCCGTAGGGGAGAGAAGCTACAGAATGAGAAAGGTGGGGGGGGGGGAGGAACTAGAGATCTCCGAGAAAACCCACAGACCAATAGCATGTAACGAAACAATATATAAGGTTGTCATAACTGTCCCATTCTGCATAATTTACAGTTATTACAAATGTTTAAAACTACTTACTTATATCGTCAAATAAAACAGTTCAACAAACAATTGTATATTGTCTTGTGTATGATAATGTATACCTTTGGTGAAAGAAAAAGTCTAGAAAGTGTCCTGAAAGATTCGGAAATTCCCAAGAAGTACAATTTTGTACAGTGACATTCTACAAATGTTCACACCACTTGGTGGCGAGAAAGAAAACGCCAGATAGAACGTGATTGGAACTACTTCTTGTAGTTCGCCCTGAATGAACGTCAAATAGTAGAATGTACCTAAACAATAAACAAGTAAATGGACTCATAATTCGAAAATTCATACAAATAAATATAGGTCTATATTTAAGCTTCGATATCAGCAGTGGTAATTAATATAAATGATGTTCTAGTGATAAAATAGGTGTAGGAGCTGACATATCGTACAGTCGGTATTACAGTACACTATACTCCACACAGCGGAGAAAATTTTACAAGACTGCAAGCTGGAAGGTTTTCCTCTCAACAAGCGTTTCTTGACACACGTAGACTACATACCCTCACCCATATACACATATATGCACGTGTAGGTGTCCAGAAACAAACACATGACGCATGAACACACCACGCGAATCTAAGCCTAAATTGGATACGAAAATGTTAGTGGCAAAATGTCGCACGGTGACATTTTACGTGCACAATGTGGCAACAGAGGACTGTAGTTAATCCTATCTTGATTTACACATATATCTTACTTATGACATTTTGCCTGTTCTGACCTGCGTACTATGAGTGCAAGTGGATATCCCGATCTGTTCTGACACGCTCCTACGTTTACTTGACCGAACATACATAAAATAATACCTGGACGTGGAGCGCAAGAGGGGACTAACTACAGTGCTGTGTTGCCACATAGTGAACGTAAAATGTCGTACAACATTTTGACACATTTCCGTCTCAGTTTGACCAGGATTCGCGTCTTGTGCTTACTATGAGTTTCTTTCTGGACACATGTAAATGTGTGTGTATACGCATACAGGCTGTAAGGAAATTAATGTCCCAAACTCCGGGAGGTGATTCCTTGTGAAAAGTAGGCAGACATTATATGGAACACTTCAAAGATAAGTGAATATTAAGGGAGGTATGAATCCATGCAAATGTAATTCATAAAAAGTGTTTGGTTAAAATTTCGTAAACGGTAAGGCGTTAAATTACAATTCTTTAGGTGATGTTAAGAGTTAATGAGATCTTTAGCCTGAAAAAATCGCAGCCATCAAACTGTTTCCTTTCAAGAAAATAATAGAGTTGGCTACACTCAACTGTGTAAAATTACTTTGCCCGACAGGTTTTGTGAACATTTCTTTCTTTTTATTCGAGCAGTACATGTAAGGAGCTGTTGCTGTAAAAATAATAGAACACCTGGTACGTAGGCAAAAAGTGGTTTTTGTAATTTTAACCAATCATTATTTTTTAATTCCTTTTTCAAGGTCTCACAACTCCCTTTTCATTTCCTTGTAATGAATGTTTCCCATATAATGTCTGCTTACTTTTTCATGAAGAATCACAGCTCGGAGTTTGGGCTATTAATTTCCTTACAGCCTCTAAATAAAGAGAGAGAGAGAGAAAGAGAAAGTGAAGCAAGTCTGAGAGTGATTTCTTGAAAAGCATGTTTGTTTAGTACGCAGCCATTATTTTATACCAAAATGAATTTCTATTCTTATAGTAATCAAGAATAATAATACTCGGTGTAGTGAAGTAGCGCTAAAATATTGGTTCTAAGATATAGTTAGTCATGGTTCGAAGGTGAGAAGATTTTTGCAACACATGTTTGTTCTTTCCTTCTTACTTTTCGTAATGATGAAATCGTCACGAATAGCTAGCGATAAAACTGATACTAAGCACCTCACGTTTTTTTTTATTTTAATGCAATTTTTCTTTGCAAAACGACTTTGTTCTTATTTTAAGCTTATTCTAAATATCTAGTTATACTGAACTGTGGGACACACTATAGCTGTTAAGACAAAATCTTTATATTTTAAAATAATTTTTAACTTAAGTTAATTTTGCTACAAAAGTGTTTTTTATGGTAATTGTAATTAAATTGTAACACGATTTTACTAGCTTCGCCTATATGTGTGAATGTAATGGAATCTTTCAATTCCAATTTCACTTACTTCCAGACATTCTAATTATTTGAAATTTTGAACACACATTAAAAATCAATGAAAAAATGTCAAAGCTATATCCTGGTATTCTCACCTATTATGGGGAAAAAAATGCCATCTGGCTCTGACAGAATTTTTCAATATAAAAATCTTTCGTCAAAATATTTTTAAAAATATAATTACTTATATTTCCAGTTTTTGTTTCTAACACGCATTTACTTTTTAGGTTTAAAAATATTTTTTAGTATTACTTTTCATAATGTCTATACCTTTACGAAAAGCTAGCGATAAATTTAAGACAACTGTTTTCAAGCACTATCCATTTTTATTACGTTATAGTTAATTGTTTGGTCAATCACTTTATACTTATTTTGAGATTATTTTTAAAACATGTACTGAATTTAAAATAGATCGCAGGCTTTCGCGGCCTTTGTCTGCAAGCCAAGAAAATGTACTGAATTTGATCGTTGTTGAACTGATCGAAATCTCTCTCACTCTCAGCCATACATCACCGAGTAAAATTAATCCAGAAGAATAGGAGTAGGAGAAAAAATGTTAGCCAAATACTTTTTTTTTATCAATCTTTACAGACAAGCCTTCTGCTCCTATATATCTCTTGAAAATCATTATATAGGCTTTAGATAGTTGTGATGTAGATGCGGATGTAGAAGACATGTTGTAATTATTTTTTGTCTGTTGTTTCGTACTTACTGACGTAATCCCTTTTGTGGAATAATCGGAGTTATTTATTCATTTTATTCTTTGGTTTGTTTTTCGGTGCTTGGGAGCTCGTTTGTGTTATCTTCTTGTAAATTACCGACTGAATTCCTCGTGGAATATTACATGTTTACATTTGCTTACCAGTTGCAGACACAGTCCTTTTGTTCGTTTACTCGTCTTTGTGTGTATTCTGTGACACAATGTTTGCTGCAATGGCGTATGTCCAAAATACGTCTTCAGTTTGTAACGTGTGCCCCCATTGCAAGAATCGTTCAAAATAACACGCTGTTATTGTTCGTTAATGGAAGTCTACCTCGTTTACGTCCAGTTATGTTTGTTTACATTGGTATTATTCTTCTTCCTCATAGTCGCGATATTTTATTTACAAAATTCGTAGTCTTTTCCTGTCAGCAAGCAACAATTGCAGCTTCGTTAAAGCATTTTTCTATCGCATCTGTATGTGCCGTCGTCGTAGGCGATCTAGCCTCTGATTGGCTAGTCATTTTTATCGCAGTGTCACAGTCGCAACATCGTACTATTGTACAAAGCCCCTATTTCGTTACATCGCGTGTTCCATTGCTAATTACTCTCGCTGTCGTAGAGACGTTAAGTCTCTACTTGTCTATGTCATTACTGTACTACTTTGCGACAAAATACGATCTTTGAAAGAACTGTGCCATGGGAGTGCGTGACTGGATGTAGTTTCTTGGACATACTCCATTGTGATATAGAAGACTGTGAGTGAGTGAGAGATTTTGGTCAGCGCTTAACATCGAGGTCTTTAGCGCTGGTGAGGGGTGACATGAGGTAAGTATGGAGCAGCGGCGGAATGAAACTGGAGATCGCGAGAAAGCTCCGACCAGTGGCAGCATCGTCCGACACGATTCCCACATGCGAAAATCCGGGGACAGACCCCGCCGGGAAACGAGCCCGGATCGCCTTGGTGGGAGGCGAGGGGCCTGACTTCTATAGACTACCACGGCCCCGAGATGACTGTCAGAGAAAACTAAAGATAAGCAGAGTATGCTTTCGTCAGTAGAATACAATCACAACATTAAATTTCATAAATGGAATCTGGCTAAATAAAAACAGTGTAAAACAATTTTTTTACATTTTTTATTTTTATTTTCTTATCTGTTTGTCCTTGTTTTTATTTGACCCGATTCCATTTATGGAATTTAATGTTGTGTTTGAATCCTATTGACTGAAGCATACTCTGCTTGTCTTCAGTTTTCTTTGACGGTCATCTACATCGCAATGAAGTACGTTCAAGAAACTTAATCCAGTACTTTAAGACAAGTTATCTTGTTCTGTATGTCAAACGCATCGAGTCAACCCGGCTTGGGACATTCTTTATAAAACCGCAAGAAATAACCAGTTGCCACCGGCAGTTTTCTTGGTGGGGAAATTGTGGAGGACAGTTTCACCTTCATTTAACCTTATTTGAAGCCCCTCTCCTGTAGTAGGTTGTTCCACACGAGGACAAGACACCAGCGTTGTTGACCTTGACAATGTCCTACTGACCAGCCATGCTACTGTCCGCGCGTCAGCACCGAGTCCCTGGAGGATATGCGTTTTTCATTCGTAACCGTTAAGATATAAATAGTACGAGGCCAATATCATGCTGACGCATATACTAGTCAAATTAACGTCTTAAGTTAGGGCGTGATTGCTGCTGTGTTGCGGTGACGTACATGACTAGGGCGTGGTGCATAATTCAACGCTAAAAGCAGTAGGTTTCTTGAAGGCAATTTGCGAAAGGTAAACAATAGCAATCCTAGACAAACGTTTAAGCCAACGTTTTAACCAAAATTGTTTCCAGTGTTACGAACTTCTGAGGCACAATCTGTGACGCCGGAACCTCGTGCATTTAACTGCGGCGCAAGAGATCGCGCGTAACGAATTAGTAATTCGGGATAAACATTTACTCATAATGTTGGCAAATACCATTATCTAGGATTATCATAAAGTATTTTACCCATATTGGCTTCGAAAAAAGCGTAGAAATCAATTGAAGATTTCAGCGTTTATTTATCTCATACACACTCTTAAGACGGCCGACTACCCCACGCTTCAAATTGCGTTGCAGTGTGTTCGTAAACAGGTTTATTTAACCTAAATATTCCACGTGTGCCCATTGTGCCAACGTACGAAAAGAAAACAAACTTCAGACAAGGTCGGAACCTCATTGTTGAAGGCGGTTTCACACGTCCACAGTTCATGCAGATCCGGACTATCCAGAAACCGAACAGCCAATCAGAAGGCTTGATTTTTTCCGGACGAGCTGTACAGAAAAGTTGACCTCATCCCGACTTTTCTGTATGCGGACAATGCAGATATTGCCCAGAATTAAACATGTTGATGGTACAGTGTGTAATGGCGACGATTTAATGACGCGTGTAAAATTCTTTTCTGTTCCTCGATATAAGTTAGTTTAATTATTACGACATGTAACATGTCAGCAAGAAACTACAGGAAACAAGCAATATTTTCAGGCATCATGAACGCAATTATAAGTTCGAATAAATTCATTCCGCGTCTGTGCGAGACACTCGTAGTTTTAATTTGTAAACATGCTCTCGAAATGTTAATCAGTGCTCTCTTGTAATGTTCGTAAGCATTTTGTAGGATTTCATATCGTCTCCTTAATCGTTTGCTGCGTATTTTGATGGTGTCGGAGGTTTGCAATGTCTCTACTCTAGTTATTAAAACTATGTTCAGAATGTAGTGGATCGGTCTGTTTACTGTTGTACAACTGTATTTATTCGTGCAAAATAAACGTTAACCTACTTTCCCTGTAAAAAAATCTTAAAACTTTAAGGCCAAATTGTCTTTTTGTATACCAGTAATTTAAATGTTACTACCAACTCAATGCTTCTTAGTTAAGTACATGTGACAGCATACATCAATAACATACATGCATAATTTAGCCAAACATGGAACGGGGAAGAAATATTGAATAAGATAATTGGTAAAAACATCAATTACAATTCGGTGGCCACCCAGTGGCCAGTTCATCTGACCCTATCACTTACTTCCCAGCTCCCAGGTCCTTCTTAAAATTTCTATCACATAAATAAATAAATGCAAATGGTCAGTGGCGAAATTACTCTTACCTGCCCCTCTAAAATACTATTTCTAAAATTTCCAGCCCCTTTCAGTCATCAATTCACACTATAAAACATACAATTCTAGTATGCACCGGAAATACAAGGAGGCTAATAAAAATAAATAAATAACAAACCAATATCTTCGTTCACAGATGTGCACAATAAGATCTGATAGATGTAATAAACTACAATATACTGTACTCTATAAGCCTACCCTGCTACGTTCTCCTCCACATCCGTTCAATCTTCTCACTGTTGTTTCCCTTCTCCCTGTTCCCTCTCTTAGTCAGGTAACAATTAACCCTGTCCATCCCTCTCCATTCATAATAATAATTATTATTATAATAAATTTTACACTAGCAATTGGGTTAAAGCCCGGCGGTGATCAGACTCCTCCCCATCCTCACAGCACCAATCCTTCAGCCCCTTCCTAAACCTTCCAACCTCCCTCACAGCCACGAAACTCTTCCCACAGTGCATTCCACTCCCTCAACAGCATTGACTGTGAACCCCTCTCTGTTCTTCACACCCTCTGAATTTTCTACTTTTGCTACATTTCCCCTTAAATGTTCCCTTAATTTGCAGGCCAAACTGCCCCATCCCCCATTCCCTGTTCCACCCTAGGCATAAAGTTCCTTTCCTTCACACCAGACTGACCCTGCCTCTTCCATTTACTCATCACCCACCTCACTGCCCTTGGATTGGTGGAAACCAGATGAGAATGTTTGTCTTGAAAAAACAGTACACAATACCTATACAGTATTAGGTAACCTATTTACTGTATACACACACATCAACAACAGCAATGTACAGACATTTTTTCCTTAACACAAAACGAAAAACAACCTTGGAGCTGCAGCTCTTGCCTTGAAAACGGTGGTTCAGTGTCTCTCGGCTCCACAACATGTTGTGAGATTATTGTTCATCCACAACAATCTCACATTGTTTTTTGTCTTAAAAAATAACTCATTAATTTCACAATCGAGGGAGATAAAATTTTAAAGCATTTATTAAAAAAATAATAAAAAATAAAAAAATACAATTGTAGAAGTACAGTTCAGGCATATTAAAATCAGTAGCCCATATCAGAATATACAAAAACTTGCTGAAAATATGAATGACAAGTAGATTAGCAGTTCTTAATATTTCATGTTTATTTTACCACATGGTGGCTAATATGTTGAAATATAGCTATAAAACCAGAAACACAGTATAGTTTTAGATATGTCAAATTTATTTATTCAGTAATGAAAACTGCTAGGTAATAAAGACAAAATCTAGTAACTTATATATTTTTCCCGAGAATTAACTTATGAGTTTTGTATTCCTGTAACAAGTTGGGAAAATACACCCTTCCAAATGCAGACTCATTCAGTTAACACAAAACTTGACTTGTAGCTTGATGTAAAAGAAAAAAGAAAAAAAACATTGGATTATAAAGTAAGCTAAACTAAGTACTGATGCCTACTTATGTTTTGCACTTCGACGATAATTCATAATGCAGTGGTGCAGACACTGCCATCTTCACCATATTCCACTCACTTAACTCATGTTGTACAACTTCACAGAATCATTCTGAGAACTTTGCACACAACCTTGTCGACCACATAGGCCTACACCTACAATTCCACAACAACTGGTGACACGCCATCTTCAGGAAGCTGCAGTTCAGGACTAGTTGTTGACAGCGATAGCACAGTTGATGAATCTCTGGTTACCATCCTCTAATACCTCTACGAAGAAAGTTAATACCTACTTGTTGTTGTCTTGTAAACCAAATGGTACGCCACAAGGGTATGGGAAATACTCTGACAGTGGTTTTCCTGGAACAGTTAAAAATTATCTTAGTAAAAGAATACACAACATTCTTTTGGATGTGTTACAAAAACAGTACGATTTTTTTTAGCTGACAAACACTGTGAACACATCAAACCACCTACCAATCCCCTCCTTTACCATATAACCACCCTCACTTGTTCCTCCTACAGCAAATTCCACTCCCTCACCAACCTAAGCATAAACTGCGTACCCGCTCTGTTCTGCTCTGAACCTTTTCACAATTATTCCCTATTCTCCTACTCTACCTTAGTTAATAGGTAGCCTAACATACCCTAACCTCTCTTTCAGTTTACCACTCTGTACATCCTGATCAGCTTTACCACTCCTCTCCTTTCGTTCAATGAGTTCCACTCCAGTTCCTTCAACATCACTGATGGACAAATGTTCCCTGCATCCTCACCAGCCTGCCCTTGCCTTCTCCATTTTATCCTTCACCCACCCTGCTCATTGTTGTACCTAATCCTTTAACTTACTATAGTTCTCTTTGAAACACTAACATAACTAAACTCATAAACCCGTAACTTACATCATCAACACAATTTTTAAATTGCCTGTCTCCTTCAGTTGTATTCAGTTTCCCTTCTTTGACAAATTTTAAAAACTATTTATATTTTTTATATATGCCTACTCATTACTATATTTTTACTTATCTTCCCACTAGAAATTGACTGAATGTAGGCACTCACAAAATTAGGCTAGTGAATTTCAGAACTGATCTGTTTGTGTCGAATCTGAATACTACTCTGTAAAAATTACTTTCTAAAAAAAAAATAATAAAAAAAACATTTCGCAACAGTCAAATACCTAATTAAAATAAAAAAAAATACACGACTTATGATATAAAACTGCTGGTGAAGACTTTCCTACGTAGGCTTCTTCAGTTTGCCGACATACTAGAAATTTTGCTTTGAGTGTCTTCTTTTCGGAAGATATTTATTTGCTTTTAAACACAAATAAACTTATCGAAAATATTGATTCCCGTCTCTTAAACGTTTATTTGATAAGACACACAAGTATAAATTTAAGTGATGTCGGTAAAAACACTTGTCACTTCTCATTTACACTACTCCAACAATTACCACAGAATTATGTCATATTAGGTTACGATTTATGTAATTATCACGTAAATACATGCAAGATGATTTGCTTGATAGCTGCATAAAGCTCTCTCATGCTAAAAGTTAAAAATATTCCGTAAAATGCCACGTCCACAAAAGCAAATAAGCATTTCTTCACATGTAAACATAACACAGAACGGATTGAATCATGGGTACACCGAAGATCTGTATACGCATGAACGGTCATCTCTACTGTCTGTTCTGTATGTTCTGGACGATCTGTGGACGTGTGAATCCGGCTTAAGACATCACGCTTATAAATAACACTATTTCTAAGCCCTCCAACATGGCTAAAAACAGCTTTTTCAGACTTCCATACTTCAAAATGTACTAATCGGATGTATGTGAAACTCAGATTGCGACCTGCCCTGAACTTAGTTGCAGTCTTTCCACCAATAAAATTATATGGTCACCGCTTAGTGTCCTATAGTAAAAACTGTTCGGCGGGAATTTTGCTCGCTAGTTCAGCGCTTGGCTCGTTGAGGCGACGCGGCATTTGATGCGCGCTTCAAGGTCGACCTTACTGCTCCGTTGCTTTTGAGCCTCTCACGATGCCAGAGACTAGAGTTGGCACTCGGACAGTACTCAACTCAGCGCGCTGTTTCTTACTTACTAAGTACATTTAAAATATTTGATACAAGTATTGGCATATTTTCTATGCCATTTCCATTTATTTGAAAGTTGACGGCCTGAGAAGTGATATCTGGCGCAATATGGGTATTACTGCGGTGGAAGGTCAGAATGAATACCTGGGCCGAGGCTACTAGAGCGAGGGTCATATTGTCGCCATCTTCCACAAGTACTGGGGTGACTGTACCTAGTCCTCAACACGGGGAAGAAATGTTAAATGTCTCCTCTCCAGTCGAGAATCGAACTCGGGACCCTTTGTCCACAGACCTGGAACTTTGACCACTTTTTAAAATTGAAATGTTTGGTGCAGTGGCAAGGCACCACCTAGTCACTGCACAAAACATTCCCTTCCTTAAGTTGGCAGTTGCGAATAACCCCGAGAATTTGTGAGACAGTTGTTTTAAGACTTTTTTTTTTTAAGACCAGTTCGGTCGAACACAAGTTGACACTCAGCTTGACTTGGGAATCGAACCCAGAACCCCTCGGACCAACCACTGAGCGAGGTTGTTAGACACAGATCTTGACTGCCTATATTGCATTACAATATCATGTAGACTGTTAATGATTTTTGCGCCTGGGTTATTTAATATGAACAAATTACGTATTTATTCGCAATTAATGTAAACATTCACTGTTTATTCTTAAAGGTACTCGCAAATAAATAGTTGATTGTTTAATATTTGTACGAGGGACTGTTACTTGCAACATTTCCGTAATATAGGCGTAACTGAAAGAAATCTGCATTAAAGCAGTTAGGTGCAGCACGTCATCGGACAACGCTCTCATCCAGCTGAGTTCCACCTATAGTTCATTCGCCGAGATGTGAGAGTTGTTTGTAAACAAGAGTGCGAGATACTAGTATAAGTGGTAAGGGATGTACAAGCTACTAACCAGCGCGCTGCTGCTGTGGGACGAGAGTTAAATTGGTGACTGGTCAAGCGAGTGTTCCTATTGTTTTCTGATAGTGTTTTAATCAGACAGAAACGTCAGCTGTAAATGTGTTTCACTGTTACAGTCGAACGTAAGTAAATACATGTACGCCCAGCTAGGGCTCCTATGTACTGTATATTCACTTATCGTCCGTAGATCGTGATACATATACTTCATTTTCGGTATAGTAATTATATCTACAACACGTGCAACACGAATGATATCAATTACATTTAAACTTCGCATAATGTCTATAAAATGCTTAGTGTCTATATATATTATGTTGTGGTTTTGTTAAAAGTATGATGTAAATATCGTTAATTTGGAATGACTGTATTTAAAACAATATTTTACGAGTTCCATAACACTATCGGTTGCACAGTACAGATTGTTTTGATAATAACGAGGGCTCTGATAATGTTAATGAACGTATATAAATTAATTACATCGATCAGCATCGTAGATGTTATCGAGAATCGTTATGCACCAAGTATCGAAAATATCAATGTCGAGAATATCAATATATATAAATATGTAACTCCTTTTTCAAGCGAGGGATGTATTTATTCAGCATTTAATCATTGTTATGCTTATAAGTCTGAAGGTAATAGTCATTTTGAAAGATAACTTAGTTTCATGATATAGGCCTACTTCGATATAAAACCTCATTATTAATGTGAGGTGGTGATTACAGGTGATGTGCAGTGCAGTGTAGGCAGTAAGTTTAGAGGCGCAACGAGATGCCGGAAGTTACAAGGGTGCAATGGCACTGCAAGCCGAGAATGAACAGGGTAGGGTCGGTTGAGTGCAAGCGGTTACAAGATAGAAACAAAGGTGAAGAGGAAGGCTTAGACCTTCCTGCAACCAGTCCATGATCACAGAAAAACATCATCAGAAACATTGCATTGGAACACCACTTCCTTTGATCTCCTTTAAGTTTTCCTAAACCTAACATACAGTATGTCGACAATCAACCACCAATTTTTTTTCTTGAAAACTTCTAGTAGGCTACACGAGTTAAACAAACAAAAAAATTTTTTTTTTAAATAATGATTGAAATATTACAACATTTATATACTTTTTGTTATTTATCTTTCTTTTCTTTCTGATTAAAATACATCAGAATAAAACATCTGCAATATAACATGAACAATTATGCAAACTTCAATCTTAATTCATTTGTTAGCAAAACGGTATTTCAGAAATTACATAAAATCTCAAAATATTTTATAGATAACTCAGGTACACACGATTGCCTAAGCATGACTAAATATTCAATAAACAAAGCAATCAATATTTACCAACACATCCTGTTATAACATTATGTTACAATATACTCTTCTTTACTAGGCTTAACTACCTGAACATAGCACCTAGCAAACTCGATAGTAATCTCAGGCACAAAATTAAAATAATGAAAAATCATTACAAAATAATTTCTCATGTGTTTCAAACAAAAAGATCACAAATTTTCTGACAATACAGTATCGCGAACTCTGGGAGGAAATCATACTTAGCATAACCATTTAAATTTGAAGGTAAATTTCTTCGCAAACATCTGCAAACCCGAGTGAAATCAAAATTTATCCTGGCGCAGCAAAACTATCATAAACGTTAAGAGAACTTAAGTTCCTACCACCAAACAAATGGCATAACATGAAACAAAGTAAACAAATATAATCATCATTTTATTATAATTATGCAACCTTCAACGCCTAACATCCTAGCCACTTCGTGCCTAACCATAATTATAACATTCTTACAACTAGCAGCATCATTCCCCATGCCTGTCTATCGAACCCAGCTAAGATCCCGCCATGTATAGTAATCCTGTCATCCCCCTAACTTATCAAGACGTAGGTGGGATTCATATTTAAGAAAAAATACCCACTTTACCTATTTAATGTAACCTCTGTCCTTAGGTAGTGGATGATCAAAAATTAGTATTTCATGTACATAATTAAAATGTTATCTGGCAACTCAGTAATGCAAATTTAAGTAGATAACATAAACACTAAACTATCTGCATGATTTTTAATTAATTTTTATTAATTCACACCTCTGCCATGTTTACCTGAATACACGAAAGTAAAAATTAAGCCAAATGAAGTCGGTAAAAACACGTGTCACTTCACACTTGCATTACACCAATTATGTTGTATAATGTTACAAACCATGTAAGTTCCATGTAAAATTATTTTATCATGCATTTCATTGATCTCATTAGCCCCTTTCTCCGCTATTTCATTCCGCCGGCACTGCCCCATACTCACCTTTCACCCCTCACCAGCGTTGAAGACCTCGATGTTGAACGCTGACCAAATCTCTCTCTCTCTCTCTCCTGTTTTTTTTTTTTTCGATGATGAAGTTTTTTAAATCGTGAACGAGAGCAGAAATCGAAAAACTGGTACCCAGTTTTGTTACAAACAGTTTTTGCTATAACTATTTTCCAGACAAAATGTACCATCGTTTTAGCTAATTATGTAAATAAGGAAAATATTATTAATGACCTTGTACATATAAAACAGTTTTTTAGCAAAACTGGGGAACAGGTTTTACGATATCAGCTGTTGGTTAGGAGTAGAAAATACTTTCGCAAAAGCAGTAGAAATGATTAATCATGGCCTGAAAAGTGGACGGACAAGTTATACACACATACACATCTATGTCAAGTCACGCCCCCCTCCATCACAGCCATTGTAACCACCCCTGTATGTGTATGTGTATATCTTGTACAACTGTAAGTTAGTTTCGATTGGCTCTTGATTTACTGTATTTGATGATTCTGATGGACGCTGAGCCAATAATACAGAAGCAATAAAATGTTCACACAAACACTTGGAATTTTTGTGTCAGCGAGCAATCAATGCACAATCGCTGTCTACTTAGTACACAGATATTCTTTGAGGCTAGCTTGTACAGGATGGAAAGTAAATCGCGGAACCGCTCGCGGGTACACGCAGCCAGACCTAAATCAAGAATAATGAGTTTAAGAACCACGCCTCTATTGTCAATGGGGGGCCGCGGTGGTCGAATGGCCAGACCATTCGCCTCTCTCCAAGGCGATCTTGGTTCGATTCCCGGCGGGGTAGGTCCCAGGATTTTAGCATGTGGGAATCGTGCCGGACGATGCCACTGGTCGGCGGGTTTTCTCGGGGATCTCCCGTTTCCCCCCACCCTTTCATTCCGGCGCTGCTCCATACTCATCTCATGTCATCTCTCACCAGCGCTAACGACCACGATGTTGAACGCTGACCAAAACATTTCTCACTACTCATTCTGTATTGTCAATAGTATGGACGTAATACCACTATGAAATTTGTGTTAATGAACATGTTAAGTGACGATAATTCAACAACCACTATAAATTGTATGCTGACCTTCCGGATTGAATTTAGATGCATGCCAACACGTATGCAGGGAATAAAGTCCCATGCGTTGGAAACATGGAATCGCCTCTGTTATTACGCATGTATTATAGTACATGTACGCCTGTAGCTGCCCTTCCTAGTGAATAAAGAACCGGAATGACATATGGAACAAGAAAGGTGCACTTGTCCGAAGACAAACCGTTTCTGAGATACAGGCACTCAAAAGTAGGAGCAGTGTGGCAATGCTGCCAGGCAGGCAACCCGTGTAGCACGTACATGCTGATTTTTAGCCGTGTTGAGGGTATGGAGATGGCAAATATCGGAGATAGTACGACGAGGCAAGTGGCCGATCATTTCCGATGATAGCCGAATATACTGCGCAGTGTAAGCGGCATAAAAAACCCTTACATACTCCTTGTAAGCGGCTACACACGTGTTTGCCTGCTCAAACATGATTGTATCTTTGGCTCAGAAGTCAGAAGTTTGTTTTGAATGTAATCCTCTAGGCATGTAATGTAGCTATATAAATAAGTAGTAATTTGTGATATAAGCAAATACAGACCACGGTCGTAGAAGATACAGACGTAGCCAAGCTAAACTTTTGAATAGAGAACTTTCGAAATTACTTGTATTGAAGCAGGAAAAACTGAGTTATTATGACATGTTTTTTTGTAGTTTGAAAGTGTTTAAAAATGTTAGACTGGTGTATACATTGCTGTCGTGTGATAATACTACAGGAAGATGAATTTTGATTATTTAACAATATTTGTTGCCAACAAGGGCAAACGTAATTTTGTACTTCGCAAGCGTTATTTGCATACGGTCCTATCACTGTGTTTGTTGTGATAAGACGCAGTTCACGGAGCCTTTGTAATGAGGTGTCATGGTTTTTCTGTGATTAATTTGTGTTATGACGTCAGCTGTGAATGTCATGGCGAGGCACTTGACGTATTTACGTAATAGTCGACTGGAACAGACTTTAGACCACATGGTAAAACTAATAGGATGTGTACTTATCGGTAAGATCCATTGTTTAGAGGTTAGGTTAGTTCAATTTCCCTGTGTTTTTATAAGTGACTTCATCCCAACTTTATTTAAGTGTGTAGCCTATTTGTCTTAATTTTTACGTAAATTCTTAATTGCCAAATGGTAGTTTCTGTAGGCCTAGTATTAAAATTCGGCCTACTCTGCAAATGTACTAATCCCAACAAGAATTTGTTTGTTTACCAATTCTTGTAATTGCATTCGTACAGTAGTTAAATGTATGTGACCTGTGTGCCACTAATAATTTGTTTCATTATGATAATAAATATTTTTCTTGCTATTGTTTTATTGTCTCTGTATGATTTTTTCTGTACATAATGGTACAAAGATATTGGACAAGTTTTGTAACTTATACTTTATGTACAATGGTATTAAACTATCATTCCTCGCTTCTGAAATTAAAAAAAATTATGGAATCTTGATAAAATCGGGAAATTTTTTATCAAATCAAAGTAATCATTTTATAGTAGGTAGGCCTTAATGTGAAATTGTTTAGCAATTTGCTATTTTGCTGTCTCTAAAGGAAGGGGAAGGTGGTGTTCCTTCGACAAATTTTTTTACTTCAGTTAATTTTGACTCCAGATTTTATGCAAAATTTTTATTCAAAATTTTTGAGTATGGTACGTAAAATATAAATTATTGCCAAAACAAAACTGGTGAATTTGTGAGCTTTAATATTTTCTAATGTAGCCTACATTGTGTTTCACATTTAACTAGGGATGTTTGTACCTCAGACCACGTAAGGAAAATAGGAGTATTTTTACAGTTGAATTGTTCTCAGCAAAGTGTTCACCATGCAAAAATAAATGATTTTTTTGTTAATGGTTTATCTCAGTAAATGGGTTGGAGGGGGAAGTTTGATATTGTTGCAAATCACATCTTCATAATTGACAGTGTATGAATATGATTGGTAGGAAAAGTAGTTATTTTGTAAACTAATTTTTGTATACCTGTAGTTATTTCTGTTTTAATAATGTGTCACAGTACCAACAGGAGAAACAATAGTTTACTGAAATTTGAAGTGTCAATTCAAAATCTTAAGACCTTACATCAGTATCAAGTTTCTGTAAATATCAAGAATCACTATGTACTCATCGTGTACCGGCCAAACTATTGATTTTAAACATATAGTTTATTATTGAAAAAGGTTTCTAGTGACTTTCTAAGTAGTCCTTCGTTAAAATTTTTTTTTGTTTGGTTAGGTTTTTAGGAACTTGAAGTCATACACGCTCTGTGTTTTCTTATATATATATATATAAAATTCAGTCGCAAATGGGCTTCCGCCCGGTGGCAAGTCACCTGCTCCCTCTTAGTTCCCCAGCATTTCCAATGCTATTCTGAACCCACCAACACTCCCCTTCATCACTACGTCCTCACTCAAAACATTCCAATCCCTTACAGTCGTCACAAGCATAGATTGTTTCCCCCTCTCGGTCCTCCTCCACACCCTCTGAAGCTTCAAGCCGTTGTCTCTCCTCCCTCTATACAGTCCCCTGGTCAACCTCTCACCCAGCCTGCTCCAACCTCCATCCCCCCCCCCCCCCCC
>PNEQ01115621.1:0-10865 GCA_003012365.1 Medauroidea extradentata
AAAAAGACCTACGGGAACTGGAGGCAAAAAAGGCAAAGATAATGAATGATGCGTTAAAACAGGCAGCCCTCATTGACGAAGAAATGAAAAACTATAAATAGTTCATGCGTGTGGGAAAGTGGGAAATTTTGTGTTATTTATTTTTATTTAAGTAATTTTAATCAAGGATATTTTAAAATATTTCAAAATGTTTTTTTTTGTAATGTGTTGATGGTTATTATTTGTTTAAATAATTTCTTCTCAAATTGCATATGGTTTTTGGTGTCGGCCAACAACATTAGTCAAAACAAATGAAAAAACGTTTTAACAATATACTCTTTTTTTGCCATATGTATAAACCTGGGAAATCTTTAAAAAAACCTGGAAACACAGGGAAAAAGTCTGGAATTTGGTTTTCATAATTGAGTGGCCACCCTGAGAGAAACTCGGGCCCAAGTCCTTAAACTTACACTTCATACAAGAAATTAGCATATAACAAATACAATAAAGAATTGAAATCAGTGTGGGTCAGGGACACAACCAACTTACAAGATGTTAGTAATTCTGCTGGAAAGTCTGCTCGTTTGTGTGATCAGGCTTTGTCGATCACCAGATTATGATTGACTTCAAACCAGTTTCTTAAATGGGAACTATTTTTCAAGCGTTAAACGTACACAATAATTTAAGATGGTTATTTCGCAAGTGTGCTAATGTTTGTTATTGCCACAGAAATCTATAAAAACGTTAATAAGCAGCACAGTGTGTAGTTAAGAGGTTTTATGAGGTTTTACCCTTGAGTGTTGCATTTCATGTTCTCTTTCCCTCTCTTTTATTTTTCTACAATACGTAGTTATTTCCTTGTGTGCCGAAATGGGCATCCCTAGCTCCAGGGTTTTCCTCTGCTTACCCAGCTTTTAACACATTCCGGTACTAAGCGAACTGTAGCAATTTTCACCAGTTGGACTGACATTCGGAAGAATCTGGATTCGATACTTTCTGCTTAGCATCCTGATTTGTTTACTATAGATAAAGTGGTGGTTTAATGTGGGTTCTCAAAACTTAGTTTTTGGATAAAATTAGCAAAGACTATTGCATATATGAAACTATAGAAATAATCTTGGATTTTAGATCAGATACACATAATGTCTTTTTTCGAAATGCACGTTTGTTGGTAACAAACAGCCTTATAAGTATTTAAAAAGAACTAAGTTTGGTGCGTGCAATCTTTGGTGAATAAACATTCTGCTTCAAATGGATGTTCGCATATAGTAGTACAGTATATAGGTAACTGTTACTGTGTAATGAGGTTGGCAATAGAATTGTTGAGTAGGAAAATTGACTCGACCAAAGTGAACTGATGATAGGGTCAAATAGTATGTGTATAGGGAATAAATAAATTTATGAAAATGCACTGTATATGGTACATAGTGAAGATAAGCGTGACATAGCAAAGGCATACCTGCCAACTTTTACGGATTGTCCGTAAAATGTACGGAAAGTACATTCGTTTTACGGTTTTACGGAGGACAACATAATTTTACGGATTCCGGGACGTTAGACATTTATGTGTGTACATTAGTGCCATTATTTACAAATTAATAGTGGACAAATTTGTTTTGTGCAAGCGTACCAACATGAAATGTGTTTTATGGTGTTGTTTCGCTTTGCTATTGTGCATAAACACTCGTAAAATTTGTTTTTAATGTGCATTCAGCAGTTGGTCACAGTGAATACTATAGGAACCAATAAAAAAATTCGGTATGTGTTTTGTTCCCGGTTTCCTATTGGCGTATTTTATAGCTTACAGCCAATCCGTGAATTTCTTGTATGGACTGTTACAAGATGGCGATGTGCGTGTTGTTGGGCATTTTTAAATGACTAGTGTGTTGTTTCTTGTCCAATTCCGAGCTTTTCTGTGTTCTTGGAAGCTGTATTTTTTACTTTGAAACTAAAAATATTTTTCCGCTGTTGTAATAAATATGACGTACAACTACCGTGTGATGTGACGAAATTTTGAAGTTAAGAAAATGCATCCCGCGCGTGTTTATACTGTCGCGAACTTGAAAGAAAAATTTTTTGCTCTTATTGTGAAGCATACGTACAATAATAATATTTTATATGATAACTAACAGTTCATAATTACTACTACCGTAATTTTTGTGCGGCATTTATAAGTAGTTTATGGAAGATGGTATGAAGCACCTAACTGTATCTACTATTTGAGGTTACAGGCCTACGTGGAAATCGCAGAATAAACATGAATTTTCGTAAGTAACTCTGAAGGCGTTGTAGCTAGAGCTAAATATTACCTTACAGTATTTTGTAACTCAAAACACAATCCAGTTTGGTACTAGACTATTTCATGCCACATAAAATAAACAAAACTAGTTGAGATTTATATCAAACTTTGTGAAACAATTTATATTTGTAACCGTGCTTACAGGTTGTTTAAAGATGCAAGTGTACATTTTGAATTATAAAAGAATGATGGATTTTCAAAGAATTATGTGAACAGGAAATTGTTCAAAGTATAACTTGGCAAATAATTGTCTTTGCATATTTAGGTCTTGATAAGGTCTACTTTAAAAACAAATAAACTTTTAAAATATTATATATGTTATTATGTGTACAGTTTGTAAGACATAGTGACTGATATAATTTGGCACAAAAATTACCGCGTGCAGTTTACGCAAAAATGTGACATTCTGTTAAAGTTTTACTGATGGTCATTTTGAAAAGTTGGCGGGTATGCAAAGGCAGTGTGATGTATGTATGCATACTATAGTATGTAGCAAATGTGACTGTGTGTGTGTGTGTGTAGATACGGCATGAAGCCAGACTACGGACGTGAGCCACTGCACCCTGCACCCCCGCGACCAGGATATGGACCGCCAGCTCTCCCACATCAGCCGCCTGGTGGACCTGGTGTGTCGGGTAGCCAACAAGGTTCAGTCATGATGGTGTACGGCCTGGACACGGAGCGCGTCAGTGCAGACAAGCTCTTCAATGTCTTCTGTCTCTATGGCAATGTCGTCAGGGTGAGTGCACTCTCTGTGTCTTCATTCACTTACCCTGCGTTACTTCTCCCGCAACAATCAGTCCGTGCTAACTTCCTAAATAAATGTACGGTTGTTAGGTAGTCTTAAAACTTTTGCTGGGACTACCGTTGCCGCCACAGTCGCGTACTTCTGTGTCTCTGGTTACGACCATGTTTGCAATTGCCGCCATCATTTTGATATGTTGAAATGTTACGTTGCCTACCACATGTAGATATGCTTTTTGAGTGCAAAATATACCAAGATAAGTGAATAAACAGTGGAGTCTCATTATTTCAAGTATTGCCAGTAAATTATCTAATTTAAACCTCAATATAGGTGTTGGGTTTTTGTTTTCTAGACTGTGTCCCAACTAATGTTTGCAATTAGTGTTTCATACTAGCAATACTTCAACCACTAGTCCCATACAAAGTAATCTGCCTGCACTGGATACACAGTGTAATTCAACAACACAATTAAGTAAAATTTCTCTCTTCAAAAATCTTTTGAGTTGTGTAATATTTTTATAGTGATTTTAGTGTAAAATGCCAAGTAATACATTAATCAAAATTTTTTTGCTATGGTCCTAAATTGTCCCTTTTTATGAATTTGTATTCAAGGTGTCCAGCGATGGGGAAATTGTGGGAAGTACTCTAATTGTACATTATTTTTTCGAGGTCGGGAATGTGTAGGAAATGTACTGCGGGAATATCAGGATATTGGACGGTACTTTCACAGCTACAATTTTAGTTATTTCTATAGACTTAGTGTTTTTCGTGACTTGAAAGTTGGGAAATTTTTAACACATTCCGTATTCATTTAATTTGAGAATCGATTGAAAGTGAATTGACAGAATCAGTTTAGACAGTGAAAGTAAAATGCGAGTATATCCAAGTAGATGAGAAAATGGCGGGCGTTCTGTTTAGGTGTAGTAGTGGGTTTATTGAATGAGTTTATTTAATCTGTTTTTACGAGGGACCTGGTAATTAAATCAAGTTTGAATGTATTTATGCGACAGCAAGGCTGATGTACAAATACTGTTACAATCCCGATAAAGTTATCATGTGTAATTTGACTGATTTGTCACCGCCTGAAACAGCAAAATTTTTTGTCATGCATCGTATGAAAAACCAGGAATGTAAGCAAAATACAGAATTAATTTAATAGGCAGCAAAAACCGTGAAAATAATTGGGAGTAAATTTTTGCACCTACAAATCGGGATTATAGATGGCGCAACACAAATGAATAAATAAGGTATTTAGGTTATAATTAAAAATGGAAATATTTGTCCGCGAGCTATTGTTTCTTTTACCAAATATTATTTATACTTACAGTATGTTGTTTCGTAAGCTGTGACTTAAATTAATTGAGCTCACGGTTTTAAAGTGTTTGGTCTAAGTGAAAAATTCTGGAGGGTAATGACCTACATTTCTGTATATAATGTAGTGTTCCTGATGGTTTTTCTGTTGATTCCTATGAACTGAACTGGGCGTTATTATTGTTCATGTGTTAATGGTGACAATAGGATATCCATTTGCTAAGAATTTTTTTTACAGACAAAGCAGCCTTTTCATTTTATTTTCTAGCTTCTAAATACCTGCAGTGATATTTATTTACTACAGTCCTTATAATACCGTAATTACGCGCATAATTTGCGCCATCGCGTAATTTGCGCACCCTAACTTTTTGCCATCATTTAATGAATTTAAATAAATCCGCATAATTTGCGCAGCAGGTTTTTCGCGCTGCGGGAGATGAAATATGTGCGGCGCACGCTCAGTGTAATTCAGTTCCGCTGCATTCTCGTCAAAACATGTGCGCTGTCAAGCTAGACGTGCCTGGCAAGCGGGCGAGGTAGTCACTGCAGATGTACTGGTGAGTCACTGCGCTGTTGCCAGCTCACTGTGCAGTACACAGGTGCCAGTTCTATGAGATGCGCTGCACTACTGCTTGACTAACCATCAAGCGGCGCCGGCGAGTGGAATTTTAACGTGGTTTACGCAATGTTAATGGCAAATTAAACCCTAAAGAAATTACCGTATTTACCCAGGTGACACCTGCCCCGTGTAAGAACCCCACCACACCATTTCAACATGCTCTCAAGGAAATTTTTTTTTTACAATATTTAGTTCCAATTTAACTGCAATTTGCATAAAACTGTAATTAAATAAAATGAAACATGAATTAAATGAAAGATGTAGACGTCTTATTATTTTATTAAGAATAAAATGATGACCCACGCGTAAATATTGCTGTAGACAGCAGTCTGTAACTATATAAAGAGCACGCTGAAGACTACTGAGTTTTTTTCCCCCATAACATTTAGAGCCAATTCAATTTCCCTTTGAATATAAACATAATTATATTAAATTAAATATTAAATGAATTAAAATGTAGAGCCCCACGTATCAAAATAATGGTGTGCCAAACCGGCAGCAAGATAAATGCTCCGCTCCGCGGCATCGTATTCGTATACTGCACTCTGTCGGTTGCAGTCTGTAACTAAACAGCGCACTGTACAGTGGCTCGTTCTGGCGGAACAACAAAACACTACTATTCCATCTAGTTGTCCACGCTTGCACATGCCACGCTGTGAGTGCCTAGATCCTCAGTCCTCACTCAACAGTCCGGCCGAGTCTGAAGAAGAAGGATCTAGGGGCACGCTCGCCATTATCATTGTTCGCCCGGTTAAAACGTAAAATTCTGATGTTTATAGAATCAAACTTTACATCAGGCATAAAAGAATAATGAGCGTAATTTTACCAAATACAATAACAAATGGAGGAGTGTAATAGAGGAGTAGTGTGGTTGTAATAAATCCTTTCAAGAGTTTGCAAAATATGAAAAACCCAACTTTTTAGGAATTTTCCGTGTATGACCCGCACCCCGACTTTTCGATAAGGATTTTGTGAAAAAAGGACGGGTGGTACGTGGGTAAATACGGTAATTGGACAAAATGCGAGTAAATATAAATACGGGGATGTTTCAGTTCTTTCCCGGTCATAAAATCACTCATAAAATTTTTTTTTTTAAATTCTCGCATATTTTGCGCACCCAGATTTTTCAGTTAAAATTTTTGGATAAAAATTGCGCAAATTATGCGAGTAAATACGGTAATTGTCAACCCGTTAATGACAACAGGGTGTCTAGCAGACACGAAAAACGGGGATTGTGCATGGATTTTAACTGTGCAGGAATTCATTACCATGTGCGGGGATTTTTTACTATCGCATTTATTTACGTAAGTTACTGTATTCGCCCATGTACCCCACGCACCTTTTTTCCAAAATTTTGATGCACCAAACGGGGGTGCGCGTCATACACGGATACAGTAGAAACTCGTTGCATCGTTTTCGTTTCCATCGTTCCGTATCTATCGTTTATTTTTGTTGGTCCCGAAAATTTTCCTATTGAAACAATGTTTAAGAAGTCCACATCAATTGTTTTCGTAAGTATCGTTTTTCCCGCATCCATAGCTCAAAAAATCTTGTCCCACAGCCCAAAATTTAGGTGTATCGATAGTTTTTAAAATTAATTTCATCATACGGTGGAAATTTTAAAACGAACGGTAAACGACAATCATTGCTGCCCACAAAGTAAACATGGCCAGCCGATATTTTCTTCAGGTCCCGTAAGCTTGCAAATAAATACTCTGTTAAATTTTCCCGTGTATCACATCATCAAAATTTCATTTTTCCCGCTGTTTACGGTTACGGTTTTCACCATCCGAAAACAATATAAACACGAGACGTCAGTGTCACAGATAATGAAGGAAGGAAGGACATCAAACTTGTTTGGAAATAGAACACAGAAGAAACATCGCAGCAAAGTTGGTGATCACGTGCAAAGCCGTAATGAAATGACCATGATAGCATGCGATGCTCGCACTCATGGCACAATAAATTCAAGATGGCGGCAAGAAAATTGCCGCCGCCAGCACTATCGATTGTCTCGAACGCTATCGGTCGCCGTTGGAAACATTTGATCTCTTTACATGCGTTCGTTTGTCTTTGTTTTTAGTGCAATTTTAACGGTAATATTAACCAAAAATTTACGAAACGTGTTTCAAAATGTTTTATTATGTACAGACGGGTTTTTAATTCATTTATATTTTAGTGCAGCATGTTTTAGACGGTTATATAACGGTAATGCAATTTCACGATTGCACTCGTAAATACATAACAATTAAATTAAAAATAGTTTTTAAAAAATAATGATAGTAACGTTCCTAATTGCCTGTTTACTGTTTTTTATCTTCCGTGATTTACGTTAGTTTAATAAATAATAATTTGCAGAGAGTTTTCTAATTTTTTGTCATGTCAATCAACTCGGCACATAAAGTACAACTTCAGATTTCGAGGTTAGGTAGAAAAGTTAGAGGCAAGTCCACATGCATAGTTGGTCCGCGTGCATCATTTTTTTCTTCTGGTCCCTTGAAAAACGATCCATAGAGTTTTTATTTTGTGGTAGGCTTAATTGTTTTTGGTTTTGTATCCATTGTAAGTTAACTATTTTTGTGTCACAATGAAACTTTAATTCGTGAATTTTAGCATTTGAATTTGTAAATCTTCTTATTTTTTTATATCCAATTGTACATTTAAAAGGAGTGCTGCATTTTACTGCACGTATTTCTGAATGGAATGAATTCGTCTCATATCAACACATTTGGAAGTGTGACTTTTATTACAATCCCTGTGTGTTTATCTGTGCAATTAATTGTACGAAATTGGAACATGTCTTGTAATCATTTGAATTTGGCATAGTTTTGTCAAATTTAATATTGAAATATTGTTTTACTTATTGCAATATTCACACTAGAAAGTTATTGGTAAAATTGAGAAGATTTTGTGGAATTTTTTTTAGAACTGACAATAAATTATTTATAAATTTTTTTTAGTGGTACATGCGGTACTTAAATTTTTATACACCTGTACGGGAATTGTACATGAATTTTGTCAAGCCTATTTGCTAGACACCCTGGACAAGTTTTTGTGCATTTCTGTTTGTATTTTACAGAAGATACGATAAAAATTTTAGCGAAAATTCCCAGAGAGTAAAAGTTTGGAGGATAATAAACTTGCAAGCAATGTTATGTTTTTTGTGGTCAGACAAAGGCTTGAAGGATGTACGAACAAATGTAAGTTATAGGTTTTAATGTAAAACAAAGGAGTGGCCACTAGGCTATCAGTATGTACAAAAGACAAGCACAAGTACTCAGGTTTTAGTACCTGACAGATACACAAATAGGACGACACATAATTGCTGAAGTGCGTATCGTGACGTTTCGCTGCTTAAAGCAGTTTCCTCGGGCGAAGAGACATGGCTGACCTTCGGTGTGGCTGCCGATGCACCTAGCGGATGGCTGCAGTGTTCTTAGAACGTAATTTAATTTTTATTGCAAGGTATTTTGTTCTATAGTTAGAATTACTTTTTCCTTTAGATTCTTTGTTTCATTGGTAGATGAATTTCCTAGTTAAATTTCACTTTGTGTACCTGGATCTAAACTGCGCATTTGTCAGTTTTGATTATAGGCTTTAAAATATCTGCCTTGATAGCTTGTAGTTGTAGAATCAGGAGCATATCCTAGCAAGTTTGATGGTGGAACTTTACTGCAGGATGATAGTTTATCTGTTGTATGGTGTCTGCTGGAGAACATGGTGATAGTGTTATTGAGATATATAGTAAACAAATAGGGGCAGACACAGCTATTTCCAAGTCCCTCAAGTGAAGACTATTTGAAATTGGCCGGCCATTTTATTTATAGTCAGAACATTGTCATCTGATGCGTGTTGTAATGTAGGTTTGAGAATTGTGAGAAATATTTTGGGAGATTGATACAGTGGAACCTCGTTGCATCATTACCGTTTCTTTCGTTTTCCCGGATCCATCGATAGTTTTTCACGGTCCCGACAAATTGCCTATATAAACAATGTTAAATAAACCCACTTGGATCGTTCATGTATGCATATATTTTCCGCATTGACCGTTCAGACATTTTCGCCAACAACAAAAAAAGTTAACTTACATTTTACGTTTTCATACCACGTTCATATACACTTCTCTAAACAAACACGTGTAAGCAACGTCATCATAACTGCAGATGGTAAACATTTACAGTCTACACAGATATACAGTCGAACCTCGTTAAGACGAGAGTTGACAATGACGGCAGAAATTGTCGTTATAACAGATGCTCGTCTCAACCGATATTGCCGATATATCGTCAGTTCTCCGCCTTCCTCGCCCCCCCCCCTTACTTGAACTATGTACGTACTAGTGACAGTGTGCGTGTGCCTATGCCGTGCTATGCGAGACCCCAAAAAACTAAACACCCTGTATCTCGAAAATCGCTCAAACAATTTTAACAAAATATTGTATATGTTCTTGCCATTACCACCTCTCAACAACAAAACAAAAAAATTTCAAAATATTATTGTTTTTCAAAAAATCAAAAATTTAAATTTTTTTTTCAAAAGGAAAAATTTTTTCGGGTACTATATTCTCAGCGACATAAAGTCAATGTCTTATAAACACAATAAAAAAGTTTCACCTTTATACCTTAATGTATACGTTAACATTTGTGGATGAATGACGATGCCGGGTGTTGATTATGCATCTGCTTATGTGAAACTAAATACATGTTAAAACAGTGGCACAGTATACGCACTTTGAAACATCACCTCTCGTAACACATTTTCATACAAGGAAAAAATTATTTATGTACGAGCGAAAGAAAATAATTCTCATCTGAATGCTAAATTATATAACGCTATCTTGCAAGCAAAACATGGCTGCGTTGGGCCTCTCGAGTAGCGTGGATGCTGGGCCGCCATGGCAAAAAAGCACGAATAATCTGAAGCTTTGTTTGCAGATCGATTGCTTTCCGTTTGATTTCACTTGCCATTGCTACAGAAAACACGCGCGCGCAACTAAATCCAACCCAAAGACGATACAAGTTGTCAGGAGACATAGGTAACGCAAAACACAATTTTCTTTGTGTGTATACGCGTCAATATAGAGCCGACTCATCGCACAGTGTCGATCACCGCTCATCGCTGTGATGCCTGCTCCGCCGGGATTATCGTTTGAGTTTCGCGTCAAGAGCGCACCACTAGATGTACGGGACACTGCGCACATTCGATTCTTTCGTGCAGCTCTCGATGTTCACTCCGAGCGCGCCACGAGTTGTTTACATGACGCATTCCGTATACGTACTGCCGTTTTTCTATCGTTATAACATACGCAACCGTGAAAATGCTCTCGTATTAAACAAATTAATTAACGTTATATTTAATACAGAAATTGACGGTGCACAAAAATACTGTCGTTATGGCCATATTCTCGTCTTAACCCATACTCGTCTTTACGAGGTTCCACTGTAGATGAACGTAATATGTTTGGTTTGTTTTGACTATGAATTTCACCGTTATTGTTTCAAATATGTTTGGCAATCGTTCATCTTGTTTTAAGCTACGTTTTACGTAGGCTACTGTAGTAGGTTGTGCGTGTAAACATAAACGTCGTATTTTTGTTGGTTGAACGAACAACAAACATTTTGCCACCAACAGAAAAATGTAATTTTTTTTAGAGGAAATATTGGTTTTAAAATTGATATCCAAATTATTTTTAATAAATATTGAACACGTATTGTGTATACCGTGTTTTACCGCATAATCGTCGCATATTTTTTGCCACATTGGATGCAAAAAATTGAAGATGCGACTATTATTAGAGTAAAATTCCCGTGGTAGAAAAGAAAAATTTTTAAACCAACATTTTTTCGTCACTAACCCTATTTATATTAAAGTAACTCAATATTTTTGGCAGAACTATTGACGGATAAACTCTGA
>PNEQ01115622.1:0-10865 GCA_003012365.1 Medauroidea extradentata
AAGGTATTTTATATAGTGGCTGTGCAGTAGCCATAACTTTATGAAACTGTTCATTTTCTACAGTGCTGTATGGTAAAAAGCTGCTCGCAATCCATTCTCCAATAGCATAGGTAAGCTTCTCAGCACGTGGATGAGATGATGGCCATTTCACTGTCTCTTGCAAAGTTAGCTGTTTTTTGCAGCTGTTCTTCATGTCGGCATCACTAGATGGTCTTTTCAGTGCAGATTCATTTTTCTTCGCCTCATCATACTCCTTTTTTACGTACGGGTGCTGATTAAGATGTCTTAATAATCCTGATGTGCTCCCATGCTCACATTTCAACACTTTCTTGCAAGAGAAACATTTTGCTAAAGATTTGTTGTCTGCCAATCGTTCATAAAATTTCCACACTCCTTTTTCTTTCCTAATCGCAGACTGATCAGAATCGTCTTCCATTTTCTGCGTCGTAATTCACGAACTTTGTTGAAAACAAAAGAAAATATTACTTTATAGCGTGAAATCACAAATGAAGATAAACAATAACGTACTTTTTTTCACGAAAAAAAAAAGTCATAGATGTTAAACAAATGGGAAAATTTATGACAAATATAAAATTTCACAGCTAACGGTACTGATATGTTGTTCTTTACAGAACGTGATTTCAGTTACAAGGTTTACCAGGAAAGCAAATATTAGATAGACTCGTACAAAAAGCTGTCGGAGTAAGATTTTCACTTTCACGCATCTAATATGTCATTGGATCTTGGCGACGTTTATTATTCACGCTAAACTTTTGGTGATCGTACATTAAAATATGATCATGTGACTTGGCAAACCTACCCTACTCTTCCAGGTTACTGGTGAAAGGAACACGCCCGGCGTAACAGTGCCTATTGGTTGTACGAAACCAATGATCTCGTGATCTACGTCTACATTGTATTCATGATATCTTTGGTAACCGAACGCCTTTGTTTATATCACATAGTTTTGGTTTCACGTTAGGTTCTCTACGGTAGTTTGACGAAAAATCCGTTTATAATTAAATAAACTTATCTCACACATTGAAGTTTTAAATTAAATTGGTAAGCAGAAAGGACTTCGATATTGCAATATTTCTGCTTTAATTAACACAGTTGGACTTTAAGGATATATATTATTCACTTTTTACTTCAGTAAATTTTCGTAAATGCCAATGTGAAAAATCTGAAAAATACGTTAATAAAGTGATAAACGTTAACGAAACGTCATTAACTGAAAAAAAATATATATATATATAATGCAAAATTTTAAGTGAAAATCAGTTTCTGTAGAGTTTTTATAGACATCTCGGCTGTAATTATTTTTGTCAACAAATTCCCGAAAAATCCGGGAACAAAAATGTTCTCGCCCGGCGTTTCGGGAAACCGATTTTCCCGATTTTTTTCCCGAAACAACCGGATCCCGCACACCCCTAATTATGACTTATGTGTACATGACAAAAGAAATACAATCAACTCTACTACTTCATTGCTAACACAACAAAATACAGTGGAACCCCATTACTACGAGTAGCCTATGGGATATTATGAGACATTCGTAATTACAAGTGTTTTGTAATGCATCGTCAGTTTGTGTATGCAGTTTTAATATATATTCTAAATGTTCGGTATTTACAAGTGGTATTATGAGCACGTTCGTAGATACGAGAGATTCACAAGCTACAATCATCAACCTACCGTGCAAAATTATTATTATTTTTTTAAAATTACAAGTAATCATAATAAATACAAGCACGCGTGATAATTACAGTTCAGCGTGGCAGACTGAAAAACGCGAAATATGTCAATGGTGGAAATGGAAATACAGTTACATCTGGCAACGTTGCCGTGACTTGCTCGACTCGACCTTGATTGTTATTGACGCCATCTTGGTACAGCATGAAAGCGAAAGTGGCACGTGGACTGAGTACACAGCATCGCTTGCGTTATCTTGGTTTTATTATAATGAACAGCTTTGCAGAATCAGTTTCTAACTCACTATGATTTTTTTTTTTCCGCTGTGTGTGTTATACTGCAAGAAGTTAATTTAAAAAGTTACATTTGCATAACTTGACCTAGTTGTTTGTAGAACATGTTAGATTTGCCCAATCATGGCAACGCATGAAAAGGAAACTTCATTCGTATCTCTTTTTGACCACCTGGAGTTGAAGTTTTATACTACCCAGCGTAACCCGAGTAAGTTCATATACTTCTTGTCGTGTTTTTATACGTTACGTGTTATGAATTCTTATTGATAGATTTTTATTTTAGCAAAATTTATGTTGGAATGGATAAGTAAACTGTACTCGTACTGAAAAACTATTATTGTTGCTTGACTTCGCTACTTCAGAACATCTTTGCTTCAGAAAGTAGGTAATATGGAACAGCCGCGCGTCTATTGTTAGTGCATACATAAGATCTTATTGGTGCAGCGTTTTTCGTTCCAGCCAATCAGAAGTGAGCTGGCAGTGCTGTTCGTTTTAGTTGCCATCTCGCTAGACTTCCATTTTTGTTTTGTTTACCTGTCCTTTGGTTTTGCCGTGCTGTAGCAGGTGAAAATTGTAACATGGTAACAAAAAGCTAATGAAGATCGTGAAATAGATAAAATTATTGAATGTTACGCCTAATAAACACATGCCTATCATTTTTGGCAGTCTTGTTTTATAATAGCACAGATACTAGCCAAGGTAAACAGTACTGTTATTATTCCTATCCCACATACGTCAATAACCTATAAAATTGTTTATATAAACATTTGGTTCTTACAACTCGTAACTACGACAATTTTTTATGCTGATTTACGAACTCTCGTAGTAACGGGGTTCCACTGTACTCAACCTCTAAAATTCCAAAACTTCTGAAACCTTACAAAACTCTTATCTCTAACAAAACAAATCAAAATTCCAACATTAAAAATTCTCGATACATCGTAAATAAGAATCTACAATTTGTACAAAACTCAAAATGAAAAATTAATTATAAAGTAGTCCTGAGATCACCTATATCAATTTGAAATAGAAATTAATTAAAACAATGTTAGTACAACTGAAAAATAAACTTTACGTTACCTTAAAAGTGTTATCTCCTTCACTGAACATGAAGTGGAAAATTCTAACAGATAATAAATAGTATTAGATTATGTTGTTATTGTCGCAAGTCTGTTTAAAAAAAATTAACTGTCTTTTTTTTCCCCACTTAGGTTTTTAGTTTGCCTTTTCCCTGGAAGCGACGATTTGACCTGTAGTAGTAGTCCCCTATCTATTGTCCACTTGAATTTTCATCTTCATACAGGATACTGGATCTTCATTTCTGCATACTGGGTACTCTATCCTTCCCGAAGTGTGCCCTATCACTCAAATCTGTAACACTCTTGTCCAAAATGGCTTTAAAGCAACCATAATTTTTAATTTATTCTTCAAACAAACATAAACAAAACAAACAGTTTCATCAATTTGAAAAAACAAAAAGGTTAAATTTCTTTTCCTTAGATCTATCAGAGCCACATTCACACAGGGCAAACAAACATAACAACACAAAAACAAGTTAGCAAAGAGACAGAGGGCAGAGGGCACGACAAATTTTTATCACCATGGTCTAACATATAAGACAAAAAGGACACTGGCGGGAAAGGCCGCTAGGCTACTAATTACAAATAAAACAGAAAGAGTTGTGCACAAGTACTCACAGGATGGTACTTGCAGATAGAAACACACACACATAGGACGAACACATTTCTCCGCGGACGCGCGGTCTCAACTTTTCGCAGACTACATCTGCTTCATCTGCCCAAGTCTCCACCATAAATTTGTCAGGAAGGTTGGGTCATAGAAAAATAAATAATGCAATAATAAATAGTCACCTGGTTTTTGCAGTGCACGAAAATGCGTAATTTTCGCAGAAATCTAACATTTTTCGTGAAATCGGCTTGTTTAAATCAATATCGCGAAAAAGTAAAGAAATGTTTATGTTTTTACCGCCGGAATCAATTATTGCGATATATATCGATCTTGAGTTCGATAATCAATTCTGACGTCGCCTGTTGATTATTTCTATCAAAGAATCGGCGACAAATGAATGTAGAAAGTGACAACAAATGAATACAGAAAGTGTTTCTCTGCTTATGTTATGTTTTCACTGGTATATGGCGATGTTTACCAAATCTTGTAGAAAGTAGAAACGCACGACTGTAAATTGAGTGTTGTTTATGTTCGGGAAAATACACATTTGTTCGAAATGGTAGTCACAGTTTATGACTGTGCTAGAGAATTCTGAAACGAAGGATTTTATGTGTTTGACAAAGTCAATAAAATCTTAATGTGCAAATTTTGCAACACGCGCATTGAGTGGGCGAGAAGTGATACTGCCTATAACATATTCAAGGAAGCGCCACCCACATAAAAATTAAGCATTAGCACGGGAATTAAATGAAGGTGAAGGCTCATCTTCAGGAATAAAACGACAAATTTCGCTCACGGACATGGTATCCCGAGCAAAAACTGCAAAAATTGACAAACATGAATTTGTTATGTCAACAGTTAGGGCTTTCACGGAAGCCAATATTCCGTTGGAGAAAATTGATCACCTGTAGTTGCGCAACTGGATGAATACGTACATAGAAGGTATTTCAAAATTGCCATATTCATTATGTAATAAATTAATTATTTGGCGCCGTTCATGTCTTTCCTGTCATTAAATTTTCAATTTCTACATTTCCGACTTAATCGCCCAATAGGGCCTGCCAAAATTGTAGGCCTAATGCACCAATAAACCTATCCTAACCCCCCTTCTCCCCAAAAACACAAGTACCATTTCATTGCTTGTGAATGCACTTACAAGTAGGTTACGAGAGGGCTATGTACCACATTTAATTCAGGAGGAGGAGGGAAAGGTGAAGGAAGCGGTTAGACACAAACTGTTTTTATGTGATGAAACTACCGACTTAAAAGGTCAATGTGTGTTCATGGTGCTCTTCAAGACCCTTGAATGTGGCGATAGTTCTGTACAAAAACTTTTTGTAGGTGGAGTCAGGGTTCTGAAAAATGCTAATGCAACAGTATGCTCCCAAGCAATTGTTTCAGTGATTCAGAAATTAGCAATTTCCTATGAAAACATTGTTTCATTCACATCAGACTCTGCTAGGTACATGGGGAAATATGCTATCATAGTGTTAGTTTCTGAGGGACTTTTGCACACACAATGTTGGGCGCACAAAATAAACTTGGTCGTGAATTTGTGGGGTCCTGAACTTCATGAACTCAACAAGTGTGTGAGACAAACAAAACACATTTTTATGAACACACGCAAAAGGAAACATGCGTATTTACGTTTTCTTCAGCAAATATACCCTGAAGAACCAGAAAAGGTTAAGTTGTTTCCGATGCCGGTTATCACGAGGTGGAACTTATGATTTAGGAGCGTTGAGTATGTTAATGACCATCTGTGTCATATTGTTGAATTTGTCAAATCTTCCGAGGATGACAGTACAGCAGTGCAGTATTTCCAAAATTCATTGTCATCGGAGATTTAAGTTACCCAGTGTCAAGCAGTATTTCTTGTCAAGCACATCAGCAAGTGTTGCAGTTTATTGCAGCTGTTGGAAAGCTCATCATTTCCTCTAGCTCATACACTGGACACAAAACTGAACGACATGACTAAGCCGTTTACTTTGCTCTCTGATTTTTTTTCTTCTTCTTCAAAAAACGTCAGAAATATTGGAGACCGTACCCAAGAAATTCAGGGACAGTTTTTCATCCTAGTTCTAATCTGTTTCATTAAAGTGTCGTGACCTAATCTGTTTCATTAAAGGGTCGTGACAAACTAGCAGATCTTAGCCTACATAAAACATCAGAAATACTGGAGACTGTACCCAAGAAATTCAGGGACAGTTTATCACCCTAGTTCAAATCTGTTTCATTAAAGTGTCGTGACAAACTAGCAGATCTTAGGGCGAATGGCTCCGCAAAAACATTCATTACAGCCATTGGAACACTTTTTGATCCAAGAAATTTAATCAGAAGTGTTCCTGGTGACATTTTGTGCTTGCTAAAATGTGTGCCCATTTTGAATCAGCTACCCCCAAGCCAGTATCTTGAAGCATACAGTGTTTTCAGGGACACTGTAAAAAAAGAAGCTGAGCGTGGAGATGACATTGATGTGTTGAATATTTAGTTCTCATTAAAGTGTGACTTTCTGTGTTTTGTTGAGAGTGCTGTAAAGGCTTTTGTGGATTCCCATCAGTAATGTTAATTGCGAGAGAGCTTTTTCGTATTATGGAAACATAATGTCAGACAGGAAACCCAGAATCACTCCAGAAAATATGGAGTTGATGTCTGCATTGGCATTTCCATCAAATTAAAAAGCAGTTAGTTAATTTTTCCTTGGAAATTATCTACAATATTTTCATATGATTAAAACATTTAAAATTTGTACCATCACCACCACTCCATCGCGGCTAACCTTCACGTGGTGACGGCACCTAACAATTATCACAGCAGCAGAGGCAGTAACGAGGGTTGCGATCCCCAACAATTAGCAAGCTACTACGCCTAGGCTAGGGTATAATTTAATTCAATCAAAGCTAGATACTCGTAATCTCAAATCTACCAAAACTAGCAAGTGATCAGCATGATCTGCAAATAATGTCAGAATTAATAGCACACATGAAATGGGAATTACCATTTAGCTACAACTTCCAGTAAATACCAGAGGTCAGGTTCAATCGCATCAGCGATTTATTAATAATCCAAAACATCATCAGTTACGAAACCTTGCAAATAATACAAACTCGAATAATTAAAGAAAGAATCAAAACATTCAAAATGAAACAAATAACATTAAACATCAATTTTGCAAAAATACTATTAACAGGCGTGCAAATGGAATCTCATTTAAAGTTGAACAATTAGGAAATAACAAGAAGCCCTAGTTGATAACCCTGAGGAGGGTGTAGCAAAGACAATAACTAAACATAGACTAGCCCTACCTCATAGGGAACTAGTTCACACAACAAGTTCTGACTGAGATGCTCTTCCCAGCAGCAAACCCTAACATAAACCGAGGGGACACACGCCCCTAAACATACTAATTAAAACTCTCAGGGGACACTTGCCCCAACACATAACCTCAAACACAAGCAGAGGTGCCAACTACTACGGATTATCCGTAGTTTATACGAATTACGATGGTTTACTACGGAAGTACGGATTCTGTTGATAAACTACGGATTTATTAGCTTCCGCCCGACTGTAAATGAAAAGGCATGTTCCATTGTATATGCATATATTTCGGTTCGTAGCTGTGTGGATCATATGACTAACTATTTCTTTCTCCACGCTCCGGCACACAAACATTGTTTTGTTTATCGCGTTTTTAGTTTGCCGAAACCATATTTTGGTGATGGTAGCGTATTTACAAATTAAGTGTGTTTACACTTTGTGTGGCACGCGTCGGAATGTTCTTGTATGTCGTATGTATCTTATACAATTGATTGTTCATATTGCCGCAGTCTTCCGACTTATCGATTAGTTGTTGATGTTGACTCATGCAGTCGAATCTGTAGTCGAATCGAGTCGTGCGTGGTTGCTTCTTCCACTGATCGGCCATATTTGAAACTTATCCATGCTGTCGTAGTTTAACGAAATGTTGATTTGACTGTTTATATTCGAGTATGAGTTTGAAACTTAAGAGTGTTGATAAATATTGTTCAGAATATTCACAGTTGTGGGCAGGTTTAAGTGTATCTCAACAACACGTGTCTTGTGAATTGTGATTTCAATGTAAACACGATGGCAAAGACGCCACCATCTATACATAGTTACGTTAAAAACACGTTAAGCATTTTCGAAGTAAGACATTTTGAGAAAAAAATATATTATAATTAAGTGATGCTGTAGATCCAACAACAAATGCCGAAGTTACCGACTAACAGGTAATGTGATTGTGTATAGGCCTACACATTTAAAGGCCGTGCTAGAATCGCCGTAAGAAATAACCGTAAAATTTGAATTTTGTACACACATTTTTAGTGGCACATTCTTTAACACACCGTACCGCTGCTTAGCAGTCGTAAGAGGGATGGAAACCTGTGAATTTCTTACGCAAAATTACTACTGAAAGCTTTGGTAAAAGGTTGGCACCTCTGCACAAGCATATCCTACCTCAGTAGTATGCATACACAGCTAACACCCACGCACAAGTTTCATAAGCGGGCACGTAAGGTGCGTGCAAAACATCCAATTGGTTTACTATTAAAGATCGGAAATGGTTTACATTCGCTGTTAAATCTAAGCATCAAATTACACGCCTACAAAGATTACTTAATCAACAAACGAAACTAATAGAAAAATACATTTCCTGCGCCTCTCTCTCTCTCTCACTGAATAATAATTACACATTTACTTTAGTTTACTTATTGCAATCCCGAACACGACAGTTATTTTAATATACCAGGCAAAAGTGAAAACAAACACAAGACACGAACGAAACACTAGGACTTGGGCCATTATGCTACAGGACTTCAACTCAAGAAATAATAAACACGAAACTAAACAAGGCGCCACAAATTAATCATTTACAAGTCCTGCAGCATAACAACCCATTCCACATTTACAATATTGAATAACAAAGCAACACTTACATTTCACTGGAAGCCGACTGAACGCACATACTACAAAAACACGAAGCTTTATACTAACAGCGAGCAATTATTAAATCCCTGAAAATAGTCCACCCAACATGGCGGAGCAAATACGACACGTAAATTACAATATATCAATTATTACTATGAAATCTGGAATTACATAATGAAAACACAATACAAACATTACAAGTCTCGCTTAGAACAATATTAATTATATAAACAATTCCCTTCAGAAATTCACAATATTACAGGAAAATTATATTAACCCAGTTCTCGAGAATATTTCTTGAGGTTCCGCTGTTGTCGCTCGATAGCGCTAGTGTAGCACGAGGCTAGCTGCACTGCCTGTACCTGTGTCTCTGTTTAGTCTGTATCACATCTATGGCGAAGAATGTCACGTTTCCAAACGGCAACGGTAAATATTCCAAATTAACAAATGGAATACAATATAAGGTATGCAATTTTCTGGATAGTTGGGGTATTAAAAATATAACTGCTGAGTATTATGTATGTTAATTCTTGATAACTTTCAATGTCTCAACTGTTTTTAACGTCGTCAAATTACGTCGTTCACTGACGCAGTCGGTACAATGCCACTTTCAATATTCACAATATTGTAGTTGACAATCTGCTAAGTCCTGGTAAACTGTACAATTGTAGAATCTTCACCAAATGTGTGAAAGGAAGTGCGGGCCCAGCACAAATTAAAACTTGAATATTGGTTTTATTCTTCTTTTTTTACCGCACATGTATTTCACAATTTTTTACATTACTTTATAAAGAACAAATGTAGAAAGAAATTTAAAACTTCATTAGAAATTATGAAAAATTTACCAAAATAAGTTTCAAATTTGACTAAAAATGCACAAAATCAATTTTTAAAATGACGAAAAATATACCGAAATCATTTTAAAAAATGACGAATAATATACCGAAATCAGCAAAAAAATTACAAAATATGCTCAGTTTTTTCACCGCTAACAGGTGACCTTATGAATAAACAATGAAGTGAGAAGACTGCTAGAGCACAAGAAATCTCCCGAAAAAAAGAGTCTTCTTATTCCATAGTAAAATTAAAAACTAAATAACTAAAATTAAAATTAATAGCAATAAAATAAACTATAGGCCATTCGGAATAAAGTGAGCACTAAAGATTTAACCTTTGAAAAAAAATCACTAGCCGTTACTGCATATAAGTCAACATTAACAACAGTTACATTATTGTTTGTATGGTTGGTAGCGAATAACTGCACATAGTTCCGTGTATTTTCTTATTTGAATACAGCATTAGTGAAACAACATCAAATGCAAACGACCTCTCTGTATTTAATATACAGTAATCCCCCGAGTTACGAAAGGGTTACGTTCGAGAGCCCGTTTCGTAACTCAAATTTTTCGTAAGTTGAATTGTAGGTTCGGTACTTACGGAAATTCGCAGGAAACTTTAGGTTCTGTACTTACGGAAATTCGCAAGAAACTTTAGGTTCGGTACTTAAGGAAATTCGCAAGAAACTTATGTACGGTATTTAAATGTGTGTACTGTACTGTATTTGTAAAACCAAAAGTAAATAATTAAGGACGAAAGAATACGTTAACTGAAGTACCATGCACATGTTGTTTCAATATTATTTGTTAGTGTGTGGTGCGCGCGGCATAATATTTCATCGGCATTATGGCGGGAGACTTGGCAATGCTGCGTCCATCGGCGTGCCGACAGGAAACGTGGCAACGTTTGGTTGAACCCACGCGCACAGCTACTGTAGTGGCAGGTGGGCATGCATAAACACAGAGGAGTTCTGACCTTTCTCTCACTCTCTCTCGCCTTTCCTAGTTTTAGGAGGGGGGAGGGCACTAAGGAGAGTCGGAAATGTCATCACTTTAAGGAGAGGGCGGTGGGGAATCTTGTGTACCAATTTCTTCCCGCCCTTCTCCGGAAGTTGAAGGTCGTGGATCGTCTAGGTGTGGGTCGTTTTGAGAACGTCTCACAAACATGTCGAGTGTTGATTGTGTTGTCACACACTTTTTTTCTTTGTAGATGGCCTTGTAGCTGGAGATATCACAATAAACACGCCGACGAACATTCTCAAAACGTTCATTGTCAGAATCCATAGATTCTAATTTTAATAGCGCCGAGTCTATTAACTGAAACACTTCTGCCAGTCCCTTTTTTGTGAATGTTTTTTCGTCCGTGATTGGTGACTCAGTTGGCTTATTTTCAACTGAATTGTGT
>PNEQ01115627.1:0-30851 GCA_003012365.1 Medauroidea extradentata
ACGTGGTTCAGGCTCTATACCGCTGAATGGAACTGCTTTACCGATATTTCAGCTGCTGAAGACGTGTTGCTGGACCCACAACGATGTCACCTCGTCAGATACATGTAACGGGCTTCCTTCCTTCTCTCGGGACTGACATTTCCCGAACTCCGGCTGCTGCAGTTTAATCTTCAACGAGCCGATTGAAATGCTCGTCCGGTCATTTTTAAATCACGGAAAAAACCTTTTTTCTTTTTGATCGCTGTCCATAGACTACAGCCCTATGACAAACCACACTGCGATCAATCTAAATGTTTTTCTCTCTGCTCTATTCTGCCATAACCCACTCTATTAACACAGAGAGTAATTAAGTTTACATTATACTTAACACAATATACATTACAACAGCATAATAAATGCTTTTAAATCTTACTATCTTAAAATAACATGCCAGGGTTTTACCGAGTTACTAAAATTACTAATATGTGCATAAATGTCTTAACGTCCCCAACATGGACTTTCATTTACATACTGTAATCTCCACGAGATATCGTGGTATGTTACACTCTAAAGGCGAGAAAGTATTACTGAAACAAGAGAGGCTACGTAATATATATTCATCATGTGTCGCCGAAGTTTAAATGCTTTGCATTCATTGTGATTAATTGCCCTGAGGCTCCTACAGCGCTTTTCGAACATACTTTTCGAAGGAAAAAGTTGGCTTATGAGATCACCTTGGTGTCTGTCTGTGTGTGTGTGCGTATGTGTTGGTGTGTGTGTCCCTAAAAACTTTTCAACCAATAGACCGAATTTCAGCAAATATTGTACACATATAGTACTTAGCAACCTGACCTGAGTTTTACATACTTCGTGTACGTCCTTTTCAGGTTTTTAAAGTGGCTGCCCTTTAAACACTTTTCGATCAAGCTAAATATCTAAGGGACCATACACATGTACTATACACAAGGCTGAGTTGACTATTGGTATCTCGTTAATCTTGTGTTCATATTTGGAAAATGGCGACCATTTTTTATATTTTTAGCACAGTGTTATAGATCTTAAAAATTAATTTTTTTTTCAGAATTTCACCAAACTTGGTACACATATGCTACATACAAATATCACTTGAATTTTGTGTATTTCGTTCATCCTAAATTATTTTTTTTAAATGGTATCCATTTTTATATTTTAAACATAGTATTACATATCATAGGAAATATTTTTCAGAATTTCATCAAACTGGGTACACCCCCAGGCCTACTGCATTCAAAATTGACTTTACTTTGTGTAATTATTTCAGGCTGTGTTCATATTTCGAAATGATGGCAATTTTTATATTTTTTGAAATAGTATTACATATCTTAGGAAATGTATTTCGTAATTCAATCAATTTTAGCTAAAATATACAACACACAAAGCTGACTTTATTTTGTGTATCTCGTTCACCCTGTATTTAAATTTTCGGAATTGCAGCCTTTAAGCATATTAACACATATCGTAGGAAATTGTTTTCTGCATTTTATCAAATTTAGTGTACATATACAAATTGGTAATCTGACTTAACTTTTATATATTTAATTCGTCTGGCGTTTATATTAAATAAATGAGGCCCTTTCATTTAGTTTGACATAATTGAGAAAGTATTTTCCGACTTTTAATATCTAATCTTGATTAACATATACAGATTGAAAATTTGACTTGACTTTTGATTGCGTTTTTCGTTTACATTTGGTTAGGTCTACTATTTTCAAAACGGTGGTCATAGAATTTTTTATTTTTTTTTTTTTTTCGAAATTTATTAAACTCAGTACACATACACTACTTACCAAACTCACTTGAATTTTATGCATTTCGTTAAGCATGTGTTAAAATTTTTATTATGGAGGCCATTTTTATATTTTATCTTAATGTGGCATATCTGAAGAAATATTTTTTTCCGAAATTCATTAATCTTGGCACGAATACTGTACTTAGTTGACTGGATTTCTGTGTGTTACGGTCATCCTTTGGTAGCCTAATATTTTGAAAACTACGGCTGTTTTTATCTTTATGATAAAAAGATATCTCAGAAAGTTTTCCCCCATTTTTATCGAACTGGGTACGCGCATATTACTCAGTAAGCCGACTTATCTTTTGTTTATTTCGTTTGTCATATATCTAAATAAATAATATTATTTAAAATTTCTATACGTATGTGAACGATTTTTTACATTCAGGGTAAATTTTCACCCACTTTGAGGAACGTAAGATTATCAGTTTTTCTGGTAACTTCTCGTCTTGCTTGGCGACATAGAAAGTAAGTTTCGTTGAGACATAATGCACAACAAACAGTTCTTCAGACTGACCAAACATACTCACTTTTCCGGAAGCAATAAAGTTCCACTAGAACTCTCTAAAAAAACTGAATGGAAGAAACAAGTGTACAGTTCTCAGTAAATATGATTTAAACTTATGTAAAAAAACAGGTTGAGGCGTTTATATTTCATTATGTTCGTGTTGTCGAATGTTCCACAGAAGAACTGATTTATTGCTTGACGTTTTCTACCCAAGCAGCCATGTTAGCTGTAAATAGCGTGGAAAGTGGCAAGATACGATAATCGCTAATCAATACTGGCTAGGGTAAGCGTGTGGCGCAAGAGTGGAAAATTTTTCTAGTGTTCTTACTTCTTACTGATTTAACACTTACGCCAATAATTCAACATGAAGTTATATTTTCTCTTGCGTAATTTCATACGACATTATTTGAAGTTAATTTAGGTTCCGTTACACACGTAGGTTGGTTTGTAAAATTCTCGAGAGCACAACTACAAAGTTGTTTTAAATATTTCACAGTACCCACCGCTAAGATGCATGTAATTCAAGGCATACTTTATATGTGCCTAGCCAACAGAGTTTAAGGGAGAAGCTATATCCTGCTTTTTTTCTAATTATAAATAATTATATCAGAAAACAAAAAAAAATACGTTTTGACAATTGCTTTGCCCACAGGTAAGGAATATTTCTAAATGTAAGAAATGTGAATTTTTTTAATATTCTGTTTAATTTTGGATATTAAAATCATTTTTGTGGTACAATTTCTGTTGTTTTGCTGTGCCAGCTTCAGCAAATTTATATTATGTTACTGTTGGTTCTTTTACTCACAAATTTTTTTGTGGTTTTCAGTAAACGACGGCCCAACTGTGTATGTAACTGAAAGAGTTATGGTATTTTGTGCAGAGCAATGGCCACTTATTTTACCAAATGTGTCTCTCTGGTCTTTGAATTTTTAAAAATAACATTTAGAAGTTTATTCCAAAGTGTATTTTTTATTGGGTGAGTGTAAGTTATTTTGCTTTCTTTACATAAGAAAATTCTTCTTTAGAAAAATAAATCGTAATACACAAATGTTTAACAGCATATTTTTATGCTTAATTTCTTCCAGCGATATATACTTTTTGCCTCTGCATTTTGATATATCAAAATATTTAAAGAAAATTATGTTGAGTGAAGCATTTGATCAATTTTATTTGAGTCGGTGAATCCACGTACCTACTATGTATACCATTTTACAACACGAAAAACTTGTTAGTGATGCCTGTGGTGCAGTTTTTCAATATGTGAGTATATAACTCGTTTACCTGATATTCCCACGGACTGCTGAATTAGGTGTAGCCGTGTACGAGTGCAGGCATGAATAATGATCTGTGAACACTGCCAGAATACATGCCACCAATCTGCATTCTATTGGCAATAGCGAGTTAAGTAATGGAATAAACACTACACATAAAATACTGATGGTTATGCTTGCCTAGCTTACGCGTCATAAATATCAGTTATATCAGAAAAATATTCCTACTGGGTTCCATGGTAAATGAAGCAGGATAATTTAAGTGCAGTGCCAGAATCTTGATAGCAGGGTGAATTGTTTGCATGGAAAAAATGATTGTCCAGAACGCATAGAAACTAAACATACAAAGTATATGAATACTATTCATCAGTATTTGGAAAAACGCCATGTAAATCATTATTTGAACGTCTAACTATTAAAACAAAAGGGCATATTTCAAGAATAAAGTTTCTCAGAACTGTAATGCTATTTGTTTTGATACTTACATTTTGCCGTCTTGTACAGTTTCATTTAGTTTCAACGTAAGACATAAAAACATTTTTCGATATTTAAAGTAATTACTTGTTAGCAGAATACACGTATTAATAGTCATTTATGTCTGAAGTCATTATAGAAGACATCTTTTTGCCAGACATATTTTAGAATTCACTGATAATTTCTGTACATTATAGTACTGGAACTGCTATGAAGTTAATACCTGAGTGAAACTAATTTCTAAGCTTAATATTGCTAATTCACATTTCATTTTAGTGGAAATTAATTTATCAACTTAGTTTGGTACTATGTTAAATGCGACTCTATAAATGTTAAAATATTTGGAAATAATGTTTTGGAGGACATGCTACATCAATAAACATAAAATTTATTTATTACAATGTGCATGTTCTTCCAAGGACGACATAAGAGAAAATAAAAACTGGCAATCCAGTTTGTGGAAAATAATTTTGCCCTAGTAATATTTTACTGATGAGTTGTTTGTGAAGTTGAATTACAGTACATTTGATTCCACACTATATGACATGGCAATACAATTTGCGTCACTATGTCGAAATTTATTCTTGTACTGTTTACCAATGTTCTTACCTCAAATTGTCCTTTCTTAAGACTTCAGAATTGATTACAAGAACTTACTGACAATTTATTTGTGTGTAAAAATCTACCCCATACCAAATTAAATCATCGCCTGGTATAAATTCAGAAATTCCTTATTACCACAATTCTCATGGGGTATACTTCAAACAAAATCAAAATTTAAATATTGAGTTTATTACTCAGCCGATCTGAGGGTGCTGTGATTATTCTATAAATTAATTCTATATTAGAACTTTTATACATTGTTAAATAAAACTCTTTTTATAAGTGAACTTTATTATATTTATTTTTTCGTATTTTTAAATCATGGGTACCATAATTATGTTTTAAAATCCGAAGTACCTAAGGTGTCTTAATAACACTTCATTCTGATATGCTTTTGAGTTAGGATTACTTGTCAGTGTAGAGTTTTGTAAGGCCCAAGATAAATTTCATGGCAGTAAGTTAACAGAAACCTGCCAACCTTTTGGTTAAACAAACTAAATGAAACAAAGCGGGAGAAACGTTGGACGAGGTTTTTATACGCTAATTGTGTGCAGCTAATATTCAAAAGTTAACTCAAGGGTAACTGGAGTTATCATTCAATAATTAGTTAGTTAAGTAATTAATTTAATTACTTTACTAGCGGCAAAGCTATTACTTCAACTTTCCCTTACACTCGAACACGACAATGCAATTATTACGCACTTATGCGATTATCATTACTTAAATTTACTACATTGAAATGTAAAAAACAGACCTAGACTAAGAAAAAATTCAATACTTAACTGGAAATACCACGGATTATGGATTAATTTAAATAAGATAATCACAATATCACAGCAAGTATAAAACGTTAATGAACATTTGTGTACAAGCAAGCAACAGTATTTAACGTATACATATACAGATTACTATTAAAATGATACTTTAAAATACAGAAATAATGTAGTATATAAACAGGTAAAGCTTGTAAAGGAAAATACAAAGTTTCTTGAAATCAGAAAACACCGGAAGATGGTTATACGTCACTACCAGAGCACAAAATAAGACACACATATTCCTTACTTTATATCCTTCCAACAACAACAACATAAAATAATCGTAAAAATTAAAACGTTAGTTCCACGCTATTTAAAGAGTAAATATACGTAATATTGGAGAGTTTGTTAACGGTAACTTATTGCTGCACTTACAATTACTTACTTCGCAAAGTCATTTATTTAATAATATTGTGTATCTACCGTAGACTTAACCTATGGGAGAGATATTTTTGTCACCGCTCAACATGGAGGTCTTTAGCGCTGGTGAGGGGTGACATGAGGTGAGTATGGAGCAGCGCCGGAATGAAGAGGCGGGGGAAAACCCGCCGACCAGCAGCATCATCCGGCACGATTCCCACATGCGAAAATTCCGGGAACCAATTCCGCCGGGAATCGAATCCGGATCGCAGTGGTGGGAGGCGAATGGTCTGATCATTCGGAAACCGCAGCCCTACTTAAAATGGAGTTTGATCGTTTAGGTGTGGGGCTTAAATGAACACGAGAAACGTTAACTGAAAATCCAAACGATTATGTTAGTCAATACAAATATTTTGTAAAAGTAATACGAGGAAGGGATTTAGATATATTTACGAGGAAAAATTTGCCAGAATGAAGCAATCTTCGCCGTTAATTTTTTTTACTACTGACTCATGATTCAGCGCTAAAAACAACAGTTCAGAATTAGGTTTTTTGAACCAAATTTGCAAAAAAATAGGGTTTTTGAACCAAATCTGTAAAAAAAAAAAAACAATGTTATATAATAGTTTTGCCAACATTCTGAGCAACGTATTTCTGAAGAACAATCTCTGGCGCCGAAATTTCGTATATTTAACTGTGATACAAGAAATCAGGTTTAGCAAATACGTCATTCTGGGTAAATAATATTGAAGTATTTTCGTGGGTACACGCCATTGTGATCAAGTGTTGCCGTGTTTGACGAAAAATAAACCACAATGTAACAAAAAGGTAATCCAATGCGTGTTGTCAACGAACATATTCAGAAATAAACTATTCCGTTTATGATAACACCTCATTGCATGAACCGTTCGAAAAGTTGAAAAATATCATATCTAGGATTGCTGTTTTGTAGTTTATCCATATTACATGGGAAAAAAATATGTTATGGCATCAAAAAAATATTTTATGAATATTCATCCTGAAAAAAAATATATAGTCTATATTTTATTGTCACCACAGTAGCATTTTGCTGTCACCACTAAAATATGGTGATCCCACCAAAAATTATTTGTGTTTGGCAGGGAAGACTTCTTACAATTTTTTTTCCAGTGTGAATTTTAAAAACTCGTATATTTAACTGAGCTGGTTCGTGGAATACAGAGCATTGTTAAACTGCTCTTTATTACTTTCAGTGTGGCCAGTGTGGTTCTGCATAAATTTGCGTATCCTGACAAAAAAATTGTTAGTTGCAACTGTATTTTTGAGGCGTTTGTGAAGCCTTTAGTGCTTCACGAACACTTGATATCAGCATGTGATTCATGCGATATAATAATAATTGATGAAGTGGATGAGATAAAAATCTTAACTTCATGACTTGAAGTACTTAGGCCTATACTGCTTACGTAACATGTCAGTAGGTATCTAAAGTGGAACCACGTTTTGTATCAATTTAAAAAATGTCTTAACAAAACACCATATCACTCTAGAGCAAGTACTGATCGGTCAAATAAGTAATGTAAATACTGCAAGACACGAAGTTTTTATCTTCAATTTATTTCTCACTTTCATATATAAATAATTAAATATATATGTATATGTGTTTGTGTGTATGTTCCCTATGAACTACAAAATGGCTATACCGATTTTGGTTAAATTATCATGCAATCTTCAGATTAGCCCAGCGGGAGATCCTGTGAAGATCAGGTGAACATACATTTTTTTTGCCGATTTTGTGTAATATTTTCCCTACAAATTAATTTATTAACACAAATTAATTAATTGAGTAGGATCGATACTTGGAAGTGTGTAGAATGTCAGTGTAAAGACTTCAATTCTTGGCTGTAGATAATCAGTGCTACCCGGAGCTATACTCTGTCCACTCTAAGGTTGCAGCAGAATTAAAAATTGCTAACGAAATAAATCAAAGCAATTGAATTCTACCTTGATTCCTCACATTATGATTGTGTCGTAACATAGTTACCTTGCATTTCTCAATATTTCAAATGAAATTTTCGCTGTGCGTAAAATGTTATTGACATTCACTTGGCTGGATTAGCTGCAACCTTAGAATGGATAGAGTATAGTATCATATAATACACATTTTCACGAGCCGACGTTCCTAGAGTTCTGTGGTTGTTCGTGAACGTCAAAATTCCTCACAAGTGTCTCGTGAATGCAGCTGCAAATACCAGTTCTGTAGTCAAGACACGCAATTCCATGCAGATAAGCACACTGGCCACTCTAAAATGAACGCTGTGCAGTTTAAATATTTTCTGCTCTTATTCACCAATGCCGTTAAGACTACGGATCAGTCACATTATTCGAATTTTTTACTATTAGCCTTTATGAAGTTCTGAGAAGAACAAATTGCTGTTAAAGCGTGAATTCCATTTACCTTATGTTACAGTATAAGCATTGCAGTTGGATAATTACCGTATACTTAAGTCGCAAATTAAGAATATAAAAAATAGCAGGATAATTTGCGGCCTAATATCAGATCAAAGTTCTACTGCGTTGATTTCACTAAAGTAAAATGTAGATAAAAATTCTCGCTGTAACAGCGCATTTCCAATTTTCTTCTCGGAAATTAAAATAGCGAGAAAAAATAAGCCAATAATGCGACAGAAGCCGAGCCTTCAGGGCGCCGCCTACTCCTGCATTATAGGCTCAAAAGCAACGGTACTATAAGGGCGACCTTGAAGTGCGCATAAAACGTCGCTTCGCCACGACGAGCCAAGCGGTGAACTGGCGTGCAGGATTTCCACCGATCCATTTTTACTATGGGGCTTCAAGCTGTGACCATATACTTTTAACGGTGCAACGTCTGTAGCAAAGTTTAGTGTACGTCTCAATCAGAGTTTCACGTACATCCGGTTAGTACATTTTGAAGTACGGCGGCGTGGAAAGGCTGTTTTCAGCTGTGTTGCAGGGTTTAGAAACACTGTTTTTAATGAGCGTGGTGTCTTAACAACGACGTTTTTACCTTGTCCGAAGTGTGTTTCTTTTCATACGTTGACACAATGAGCCCCTGTGGAATAGTTTCGTTAAAATTTGCGAACACACTGCAACGCAACTTAACAGGACGTGGTACAAAATTCAACGCTAAAAGCGTTAATCTATAACTGTAGTTTTCTTGAAGACAATTTGCGAAAATTATACAATAGCGATCCTGGACAATAGTTTTAGCCAACGTTTCAAACAAATTTGTTTCCAGTGTTACGAACTTCTGAAGCACAATCTCTGACGCCGGAACTTCGTGAATTTAACTGCGGTGCAAGAGATCACGCGTAACGAAATAGTAATTCTGGATAAATATTTACTCATAAAGTTAGCAAATACCATTATCTAGGATTGTCATTGTGTATTTTATCCCTATTGGCTTCGAAAAAAGCCTAGGAATAAAGTCAGGTTTTCAGCGTTTATTTATCTACCACGCACTCATAAGAGTTCGTGTCACTTATTATGACAAATTATTTTTCTTAATTCCTTCCTGAATTAAAATTGTCCACGATTTAATATGAAAGGTTTTAGAATGGAACGTAGGTAATTACTGTACATTTCATTACGCACATTGTATTCGAAAATATAAAGCGCAACTGTGAAATAAATTAGCTAATTTAAATTTTATGATTAAAATTCTCTCTCGCCAAATTATAACCACTAAATAACTCCCAGTACCTATTTCACCCTATAATGCTCACCTAATAGTATAACGTAAAGTTTCTATGAAGAAACATTGTCGGTTATTTGTCACGTCCTTCATTTATCAAACGAATATTAATATTACTAACAAAAATGGTGACGCAGCTTCTTAAGAGTGTTCAAGTGCGATAAAATCATAATTTTATATTTATGCGAAATAGTGTTAGTTTTGTAGACGATACTTATGAGTACAGTTTCTCTTATAAAACAATTTTTGCTTTCATAGTTTTCATATAACGGTGCGTCAAAGTCAAAATATGCTTGTTCTGCTGCCATGCAAGTAGTGAAAACCAACTGACCTACTTGAATAAAATAATTTACGGTGATATTACACCCCATGAGCTACGCAATAAAGTATTTAAAATACCATAATGCAATATTTTGAATTTTTAAAATTAAATCGCAAAAGTACAATAAAATAGTTGAAATTTCAGCAATTATTTTTAAGTATAAAAATATTTCACGGGATTTTTTCAATAACGTTTTATTACTTAGCCCGTGGCATGTTATTTCACTGGGAAATTATTCCACTACGTTAGATAATTGGTTTTCACTATTTGCGTGGCAGCAGAACATGCCAGGCATGACTTTGAAACACCGTTATGAGAAAACTATGCGAGTTAAAATTATTTCGTAGGAGGAAACTGTACTCACAAGTATCGTCTACATAACTAACACTATTTCATATAAACATTAAATTATAATTTTATCGCACTTGAACAGCCTTAAGCGCGCGGTATGCGGTGTCCTTAGATAGGGCTAGGTGTTTTTATAGTCTATTTATCTATCGCACTTTAAAGTTGTAGTTATTCCTAGTGGTGTTGCAAGTACTTTGGCCGTGTTCACCCCTGTGTGAGAGTGAAGCTCGTGGTGCTCGCATGGTGACACAATGTGGCAACGTCGCGACAATGGCGGTGTAGGCTCATTGTGGCCGCCAGGCACGTGGCGTACCTGCTGCTGCGGACAAGAGCAATACGTCCTGGGGAATGACCAGCGGCGCTGCCAATAGCTGCGGTGGACCGCGTCGTGCCTCATTTCCCGCCTTCCAACCCTCCGTCTACTGCCCTCGTCCTTCAAGACCAGTGCTAGGACTTGCTGGATCATTTATAACACGGCACCGCAGGTCTCGCTACCAACCTTCACCTTCTGCATAGCCAGATTGGCAAGGGTACCCTTAAACAAATACAAGTCTGCGTGTGTGTATGTTTATGTGTTATATTTAGCACGCCTAATGCAATACCAGCATATCTCTAAAATATGTCATTTTGAGATAAATGCAGCTGTACATACATGCGTACTTTCAGATTTTTGGTTCATGACAGTGTAATTTCAACATAACTCAAACTATGGTGGTATTTCACTGAAACGTAACATCTGAGGTTTACCCTCATGCAACATAAATACTAGAAATGTTAGTCTTGCACTAATAATTACTATTACTTGACAAGTATGTCCAAAAAAAACATTTTTTTAATGTTCGGAATGCTTATATTGATTAGGTTGATATTGTATTATGCTGAAAAACTATAATCTTTTTCACCATATACAAAATTATAAAACTTTGATTTTTTAGTTATGTTAATATTGTATTGGGGAGTTCTCTCTCTCTCTCGCTCTCTCTCTCTCTCTCTCTCTATATATATATATATATATATATATATATATATATACACACAGAGTATGTTCAAAAACAAACCCATAATAAGCACATACCTCGCGATCTATATGCTAAATTGGAGACGAAAATGTAAATGGCAAAAATTTTTATGGTGACATTTTACGTGCACAATATGGCAACACTGCACGTAGGAAGCCCTCTCTTGCGCTCCTCGTTCGGATTATTTTATGTACATTACGTCGAGTAAACGTAAAATAATATTTAGACAGTTCGGATTTGAACCTGCAGCAGTAATAGGCATGTCAGAACAGTAATATAAGTAATATATCTGTGGAGCGCGGGTGGTGACTAACTATTAGTGCCATGTTGCCACATTGTGCATGTAAAATGTCATCGTACAACGTTTTTCCACTGACATTTTCGTCTCCAATTTATCCCAAGGATGTATTTCTATGCCAGTGTGACCCGCGTAAGCGCACTTCTATTCTACTCATAAGATTGCGATGAAAGTTTGATGTGTTGGTGCGCTATTGTGCGTACGCACGAGAAGGTTCTTGTAGAAAAATTTCCAAAATTAGAGGGGTTGGTGGAAAAATTGGGCGCCAAAAACATTCAGTGAATAAAACACTTTGGTTATTTGCTATGCGAGCACGCATGAACACTTTCTACAAAAATTGTGACAGGAAAAAAAGAAGGGGGAGGGGTGAAATATATATAGGGCAGAACGGGATACCCTAAAATTGTACGGGCATTGCAACACATGCCCGTGCCGGGACAGTAATTAAAAATTACATAAAAATTATTTTTTTTTGTTCGACCTTTGTGTGTTCCTGTATCGCATTCCTGTGACTGCAATTAAACTTTGGTGAGTTGTTCTGCGTAGACAGCAAACATTTCCACAACATATTGGAGGTCTGAGTAGACGGGTAGAATGGGGTACCCAGAAAATAAAGTGAAACAATTTTCTGCTTCAAAATGTTTCTATATCAGTTATAAATGTCATTTTAAAAATACATAATTTTTACGAAATATCTCTTTCCAAACTTTTTTGTTTTGTTTTAAAAATACTATCGCGTTCAATTGAAAACCCAGCAAACAGTCACGGATACCAGCTAGTTAATAATACATTATGAGTATATATCTAGCAAAATTTAATAAATTGGTAGTGTTTGGCAAAGTATGTTATAACAGGGTTAACAGTAAAACGCAAACTAGAGGATCTTACAAATGAAACTTTATACGACCGCTTGTTTTTAGCACATTCTTTATGGTATGGCTGGGTACGTGTTTAACTAAATTCCGTTTCGATAATGTCTGGTTAAGTGAAATTTTTTTTTTATAATATCTGGAAAAATATTGAAAAATACATATAGTAGTTTTTATTTCAGAGTACAGTTTCTTCTTTGTTGTCTTCTGTAGCTTAGCTAAATTATCTCCCTGATAATAGAAACTAGCATGTAACATATTAGGTTTCTAGTAAATATGTTTTTTACACGCTGTGTAGCAGACACATGTCAAAGTTTAATTTTTGGACAGTGTTTTGGTGATTCCTCCTATAATTGCTGCCCTTGAGTAAATTTGTGTGTAACCGCTTAGAATGACCTCGTCGACGAGACGTACGGCTAACTCATTCCATTTATTCCAAGACAATACAATTCTGCGCCATGCTGTACTGTAGAATACGGCGGACTCGGGGTCGGATGAGATGACTTGCTCGTACAGAACAAACTGCTGAGACCATCCACGGCACAGGAGACAAAGCAGGGTAGAAGGATGTGTGTTAGAGGTAATTTGGCGGATGAAGTGGAAGGGGGGTCATGGAAGCGCGAAGCTGACCATGTCACACCGCGCCGAACGACTTGTCCGACACTGTCATCCTCCCTCCCTTCCCCCCTGGTCAGCCCCAGCGGCGTGATTGTCTCGGACACGGTAACGAGCTCTAAGCGACACCTGACCCTTCGCTCGGACCAGACCACAGCCGCGACAACACTTCATTAGGCGCTTTGGTCGCATCGACCCGCGTCGCAGTCAGGCTCGGCATCTGCGAGGGTTCCGAGAGCTTCATTCGACAGCCGTTTTCTCCGCAGGTCCGGTTAGTGGCGTTTGTGTTTTTATTTTTTTTTATCCGCGCCACTTACCGAATGAAAAGGCCAAGTGGTAAAGTACAGGAGTCTAATTCAAAACGACCCGAGTGATTGGTATTCCGAGAGTTTCCAGGGGAATTCTGCGAACATAACCACACTACAAACCATGGCCAGTTCATTCACTATTAAACTATATATTAAGGGCGCCACCTACCGTGCGTGGTTTTTCACATTAGTAACTAAGATGAGACGAAACTATAAGGGCGTCGTTGAAGAGCATATGAAATATCACATCTTCACAACGAGCGAAACGCTGAACGAGCGAAACGCTGAACTAGCGTGCAAGATTCCCGCTGGACAATTTTTGCTATGGGACTTAAGCGATGACAATATATTTTATTGGTGGAATGTCTATAGCAAACTTCAGTGCATTAATCTATCTGAATTTCACATAAACGGCAGTCTGAAAATGCCGTTTTCGCTCTGTTCGAGGGCTTAGAAAACAACTTGAATGCCCATGGTGTTAACAACGACATCCCGTACTTGACCGAAGTGTGTTTTCTTTTCGTACGTTGACACGACAGGCACATGTGGAATAGTTTCGTAAAAAATAATTTCCTCGCACATTACAATGCGTCTGAAGTACGTGGTAGACGGTGCCCTTAAGGGCTATGTTCATTCTCAGCTCGTTTTTAAGGAATTTTCTTATAAGCCAGGATATATATAGATTGTTTTACTTTCTTTACGTTAATGGGGCAAAGTTCGTCATTGTGTTCACTTTTTGGAATCCTTACAGCGTGTTTAATGTAAGTTCTATGTTCACTGTTGTCGCTTGCATTAGCAAATCACTTCCTTTCTTGCCATTTGTTTCACATCACAAAGTAAAAAAAAACTGTCGATAAAAAAATAATCTTTCTGTTATGTCAGAAATGTTAATACATGCACAGAAGCAGTATTTATCTATAAATAAACCGTATACATCCAAGGCGGTAAGAACGAATTGCCTTTAACCAATTCTGCCTACCAGCTTGTACCTACTCCTGGCCTGCTGTTGGTCACGAAAGTACGATATGTGATGAATCACGTGGCGTTGAATTGACAAAATTGCCATGAAATATTAACTGCGAGAGGTCACTAAAATATACCACGTAGGAAGGGTATCACATATATAACTGAACAATTATATAATTCACATGCAAACTTTCGCTACGTATGGTGACACAGGCAGTAGTCACATGCTGTACAGTAAATAGTTGATGATTCTTGAATTTTTAAAAATTAAAATTTCAAACATTTTGCACAGTGATAACACAAAAGTATTTTATTTTTTGTTTTTATATAGAAGACTTTGTAGTCTAAAATGTCGTAACTCAGTGTGACGTTTTACAGTTCGGTTTGTCAGTTGGTTTTAGTGACTTACATAAAACCTGGACATGCATATTTTGAATTTGACAAGAGATTATGCAAAAACTGTGGTAGATAATAAAATTCATAAGTGGTAAATGTAGTCCAGGGGTGTCATTACAGGTTTTTTATTGGGGGGGGGGGCAATATTTTATTTTTGGCGACGATAGTGACCTGCATGTATAAATTGGAAACATTAATTATGAAACTTCGGTTTTATGTGCTTACGTTAGTATGATTTAAATAACAAAATACACAAACAATGTTTTTACACATTTCCTTCTAAATCCAGGGGGCATTTGCCCACCCCTGCCCCCCTAAATGACACCCTTCTAATGTAGTAACAATTTATGTCAGCAAAATTATTTAGTACAAATTAAACGCAAAGATGAAATTTGCTGTCAACCTTGCCCTTAAGTATTACTGTTATACTGTTGCGTTAAATTTATTGTTTTTCTGTTTGTTGGTTGTGACGATCATTTTCGTTGTACTGCAACCAAAGTTGTCGATTAAGTCTTAAATACAAATACCACGACCAGGCGACGTGGTGTTATTCGTTTACGATAAGACAATGGTTCGAATCCGGGTCTAGCCATTATGATTTAAGTATACACAGCTTTTTCCGAAAAAAAAACTTCAGGCGATAGCTAGCATAGTTCCTATCTACAGGAAATGCCCAACTCATTTCTCGTTTCTTGCCTGTCTGAGCCAATGTCCTTCAACGCGAACATACGTATAAAGTGGCTGAATCGCAAGTTTCAGAAAAAACAAGCGGATGTTTACCAGCACGTCTTATTTTACCATTCGGCACGATTTCGGGGATCTCGTGGAAAATTTTACTCTAAACCTGAATTTCTTGTTAGAATACGTAAGACGAGAGACAACGCTATGTTTTTCTTTTATTTACACGCCTTTGCTGTGAAATCAACAAATATCACGTTCAGCGACTATAATGTCATTACTTTGCCAAACCTATGAGATCGCTGATAAATATTTCAAACGTGTATGTTTCTCTCACTTTTACTTCTTGACCCATGTTACTTTGAATTTCACTGTTTGGAAACATCTAAAAAAATTTTGGGGTGCTGAGCTGAATGAAGAATACATTTAAAATTTAACCATACAAACGAACGAAGCATCACAAATGCAATGCTCGTCCTATGATTACCTCGCCACCCGCTTGCCTTCGATATACGGCGAATGGCATACCAATCAGGCTCTTGTGTGGTACATCAATTTTAATGTCAAGTATTGTTGGATAAAAAAATATGTCAAATTATTTCCCTGTAAATTTTTAAACCTCATTATTGTCGTTGTTGTTTCTTGACTACTTGCACAACAAACTGCTTACGTTATAGTTTTTCATTACTTATTTTTGGTTGCTGTAACTAGCACGACTGCCGGTAGGATATTCTGGCCCTATACAAGCATGTATTCTGGGAACTGCCCTTACCATCCCAAATCCAATTTTTTTATTTTGTTTTACCATTTATAGATCAAATTACATATTTCCAAATTAACATACAGCATGAAATATTATGGCGAAAATATTTTTATATGAAATGTTGTGTTCAGCTGCACCTTACAAGTTATATGTAAAATACAGTAATGTGGTTTTGCAGCAAAGGATATTAGCCGCACAAAAATGGCATCTATTTCATGACATACAAAAAGTAGTCACCATATTGTTGAGGGAATTTATGTCAACATTGTGCAAACTTGGGCACCAGGTAACATTTATCAATAATATTACAATTTTAGAATATTTTAAATTTCTGTGCTTTCGTTACGGAGGGAAGGTCGTAATGCGTCATCCAATACACAACGCTATTTTCTTGTCCTGTGGCTGTGAACGACTGCGAACGACCACATAAAATATACGGGAAGAATACATATGGTTAAATTACGTTAGTACTCTGTTAATAAAATACAACCAACTTTGTATGACAGATATATACCAATTGCAGTAAACAATTATTGGTATTTGGATAGTTTATTTAAACGTTTAGTTTAAAACACTAGAGATTTTCATACCTAAAATTATAATAGGAAAATGGAAAATTTAAACATTCTCTGGACCGTTCCGTCACTTGAACTGCTATTTGTAACGTTTTGAACAGTCTTTTTTTTTATTTTGCAGACAACAAAAAAGTTGTAGAAATTATTATCTATGATAGTAACAACACACACGGTATACATAAATTCGGAATTATGATTTTAAGCTACCACGTACAAAAAAAAATGGAACTTTCTGGCGTAGTTAAAAACGATTGTTTCCCAGATTGTATAATACCAAGAAAAATTAAAGAAATTAAAACATACATTTACATAGGCTATTAGTGGTTGTGCAAACGTCCTGTCACTGTGTAAAAGTTTTTAATGTCAGTTTAATAATTCTTTGAACGAAGTATCGATATTGCAACACTGCCTCAGTTATCATTCTCTACGTTCCGTGCCTCAAACACAGAAGATTAGGAATTAAGAGTTCTTAACCACACCTTATTTATCGGTTTGTACCTAGAACACCCACGTGTTCATTAGCAGTTTCCATACAGTAAAACTTAATTGGGGGGGGGGGTGGGGGTTATTTTGGTTGATAACTCTAAGAACATGCACAGCAATGTAAAGTAACATTATATATATATATATATATATATATATATGTGTGTGTGTGTGTGTTTTCTTACATACATGGACTATTTTACGTTACATTTTCTCGTGTGCATTGGCACATTGAGTTTCGTTTCACCTGACGAGAGCATGTATAAACGTAAATGTATTATCCAATGTGTTCAATGTAATGAATAATTTATACGGATAACCAAGAAATCATTAGGTATCCTAATCTTAAGGGCAGAGTCTGTATTTTTTAGAAGTAAGCGTGACATTATAATTCTTTGTTTACTTGGTATCATCAACAATTCTGCATAAAGCACAAACTTAAATATAATTAATGTTTACAACTACTTCAAAGAGAAGGTACACAAATTATTAGTATAGTCTAACATGATTTTACTATTGGCCGTTGTGAGGGCATGTGGTCATGAGCTCCGAGTTTACAATTGCATCACCATCAGAGCAAGTTAGTAATTTAAGAAAATAGGTAGAGAGAAGCTCTAAATTAATAACTCATAAGTCACTGTTTCTTTGCAGTACATTTTATGTTCAGCTGTTCCGTATTTATTACGATTGTTAACAAAGGAAAGTGTGTGGGGATATACTTAATAGTTTCTTTTCAGACGCCGAGTCCGTCAGTCATTGTAATTTGTAGAGTTACACGAGGTTTTTACGACGGACCAAGTCTACAGCTCCTAGAGTGAGCTGGAACACCGCACTCAACAAATATTTTCTTTCGTCGCCGTTGGAGGAGATCCAGTCGAATTGGTACTGCCCTACTCTTGCGACAATGGACCCTCGGAACACAAGCAGCTCCACAGCTCTATTATATCCCATCGGTCTTCCAGCCAGCCAGACTGGCTGTTAAGGACACAGTGTGTTCGTAAACAGTTTTTTAAGTGAAACCACTCTACATGCGCCCATTGTACCAACGTACAAAAATTAAACATTCTTCGAACATGGCTAGAATGTAATTTTAAAATATATCATGCTCATTAAAAACATTACAGTCAAACCTCTTTAAAACAAACCTGAAGGGACCGAAATTTGTGCAGTTTGCAATAATGAGATTTGTATTAACAGGTGTAAAAACACAAGAAATTCTGTAAATAAGTTTTCAGGTTGTTTCTCCAAAATACAAACATTATCACCACCCTAATGGCTGCTTTTAACAAGTTAACATGGCATAACATTGTTTTATGCATAAATAAAAATTATATGGAGCATTAAAGTTAATTTTAAATTTCTCATATAATTCCAAAGATAAAGAAAAATACTTTGTATTATTGAGAACTTTGTATTAACAGGGTTTGTAATAACGAGGTTCCACTGTATTTCTAAGCTCTCCGACATACATAAAGACGGTTTTTTCAAACTAGCGTACTTAAAAATGTACTACCAAGATATATGTGAGAGAAAGATTGAGACACGCATTGAACTTTGCTACATACATTCCACCAATAAAATTATGTGGTCACTGCTTTAAGTTCCATAGTATAAATCCACCGATGGAAATCTTGTGTGATAGTGCTTGGCTCTAATTGGCGATGCGGTATTTGATAAGCGCTTCAAGGCACACTTACAACTCCGTCACTTTTGAGCCTCTAACGCGAGGGTAGGCGGCACCCTTAACACAAACAAATCAACTGATTCCTGATGTAGAATATTTAAAGGACCCGCCTACCTGTCTTTTGGACTGAGTTGCAGTGGGTTAGAAATACGCGTTTATTTGCAAACCCCACGTGTTACCGATGCACCTGTCTGCGAAAAAAAAGCATGACAAGGAAGGATAATCGAGTACGTTCAGAACATATCGCACTCATTGAAAATACTGTTTCTGAGCCCTCCAACGTAGCAAAAAAAAAAAAAAAAAAAAAAAAATCGCACAGTCTAAAGCAAAATCTACGTCTCGGAAAGGTACGAAAACTGAACAAAGAGTTCTGCCATGTTATTTGGTTCAGAATTTCAAGCAATAAAACCAGAGTGGCGCCGCCTTGAGTCCTGAAACAAACCTTAGATCTGCGTCTCACCCTCGTCGTAAACTTGTTTCTCCTCCAGTTAAGCTGTTGGTATCAACAGTTCCCGCAGGGGTATCGAGGAAAAAATTGCAGTCGCTGTCGACACAGCTAAATGCATCTCGGCCTTGCACGCGTAGCCATGTGCAGATAATATGCTAACAAGGAGTGTTTGTTTATTTCTCTACAGAACATCGTTTAAAACATATCCCTGCAAGCAGGTATATACGAGATATAACTGTAAACTGGACGTAGATTCTCGGTTCGGAATAGGAAAATTATTTGGAATTGTATAGTTTACTATAGACCTGTTACGAATGTCTGGTAGTCGTAAATGACAACTTTTAAATAGATCTTACCAGCATAGTTGGCAACAGCCTGGGTTTTAGTGTTTGTCCCAGTCTTTCCACTGTAACGATTTACCGAGTTATGGAAGTTTAATATTTCATATATGTAGAGTAGAAATTCTAAATGATCGACATGCCGGAAATATGCTTTTTAGTAAAAGGAAAAAAAACAGCACTGTAATAGCATGCCTACATATGGGCCATGCAATCTTTCGACGGTCATAAATACTATTAGAAAAATTATTGTCACTTAACTCTTACAGAAAAACATAGGCACTTGCACGTAGTTAATTTGGGTGTAATTAACTCAGTTATGTCTCTTTTGGCACTTAGATCGTTTAGAAATTCCACTCTATATTTGTGTGTGTATATATATATATATTTACTACGGTCGTAAACAAGTGTTGCTTCCTTCCGGATACTTTTATTTCACTTGCACAGAAATACAGGTACAGAAAAAAAATCCCAAATCAATATGTCTTAATAGCTGTAGTTTATCTATCCGTGTCCATGTGACAAATTAGAAGAATGTACTATTAATTGCACCGGAATATGACACATGTGTGCTTCTTAGTAGCGGCAGTTACATTTTATTATGGAGGAAGATTGTAAAGAACTATGGACGCTCGTATAGTAGTTATATAAGTCCTGGATTGACTAGTTCGTCGTAAACAGCGATCGGGGCCGAAACAGAATTGGGTCATTGTTGACGTAGCAACATTTCCGCATTAAAGCTTTCGGCGTAACCGAAATCATTAGCCGTGGCGATTGCACCGTGTTCACGGCATAACAGCACGTGTATTTCAGTGGCTATTTATAACACTGCTAGCTATTATGCAGATTCGTCAAATACGTAACGAGAATATCTTAAATTGAGAGCCCGTAGTCATGAATGTATTGACGTACGCTAATAGCGCACGATGAGATGTAATTCGCTTTGAACAGTTTTACGTACGCGTGATCTGAAAAACAATTCTGTTACTGTTGCGCATAATTTAAATTCCCTACATACGTCAATCGACCGGCACACATTTATTGGGTTTCAAATCGCTATCTCGTTTCTCTGTGATGGCATGTCTGGAATGTAATTCAGTAAAATTATTAAAACAACATACTTAGGCCCTATTTAATAACATGATGTTTCATAGTCAGGGCCATTAAGGATATATGTATATATAAAATGAAGTGCCCCACTGACTTCTTCATTAAATTACTCGTCAACAAATAATTTTAAGCGTAATTATTTTAAGAAAAATAATTTACGTTGACGCATAAACATTGAACCTGTGTCCTTGCGCTTTGTAATCGTGATAATTAAATGTACACCTACTTGACTTACTTAATGTATGCTGGTTTTTATTTTAAAATGAGTATCATATACTTAATGTGGAGTGAGTGATTTTGGTCAGCGCTTAACATTGAGGTCTTCAGCGCTGGTGAGGGGTAATATGAGGTGAGTATGGAGTGGCGCCGGAATGAAAGGGCGGGGGAAACGGGACATTCCCGAGAAAACCCGCCGACCAACGGCAATGTCCGGCACGATTCCCGCATGTGAAAATCCGGGGCCGACCCCGCCGGAAATCTAACTTGGAGTGGGAGTCGGGAGGTCTGACCCCTCGGACACCGCGCCCCCTACTCAATGTGGTGTAAAGTAACTTATCTTCCTATATTTTACACATAGTGTATATGAAAAATCACCTAATTCCCGCAAAATTCACACCAGAAGTTGTGATTTGTGTAAAAAATTTTATTTCGGACCTAACAGTCTACTACGAAAATTCTTGAAAAATTTTAAATCAGAAAATGTACTAGGGAATTTTATTACGCTAGAAATGTTCGTGAAAGAAAAATGACTTTATTATGTTCTGTTCCAAAAAAAGCTAACATGCAAATACTTGGCATCTGTAAAATAGATTGCCATACCTTCTTGTACTTTATAATTTAAATACGATTTTTATCAAATGTTAAATGTAAAGGTTTTCTAGTTTTCATTACTGTACATAATTTAAACTCAGATTTTGTGTTCAAGGTACTACAGAAGTTAGCAGTGATGTTTTTAACTAAAAGGCGAGCTTAAGTTAATTTCAACTGACGTGCTACAATAGTAAAAGATAATGTTTATTTTATTCCTCCCTCAGATTGTTTAACAAATTTTGCTTGATCTCTTTGGACCTACAAAGAGCAGTTGGAAAATACCATAACTACTAATGGTTTCTGTAAGAGAAAAAACAGTAAAGTAATTGGAGATAAAATAGCCGATATGTTTATTTCTCCCCCATGAATGAGGCGAAAATTCGCAGAAAAACCACATATTTAATGTCAAAAGCGATGAACCATTTTATCTGAAGTTTCCATTTTATACAAAGTTCGCCTCGACAATTTCCTGCATCATAGTTACAGATATAAACGGTTACGTGAAGCGAATAGTGCATTACATTATCACACAGTTTGTTGGTTATTATGACTGTAATTTAATTATTTATAAACTATTGAACCTGTCGTTATGAAGCGTCGATCTATAACGGTTATTATCGACATGAAAAGTGACATCACAGAATGCTGTAGCATGGGGGTACGTTGCGAGAGATAGAGAGATGACGGAAAATTACGGGGTTTTGTAAACGCAGATGAAATTTCCTAAAGTTCTTTATCCGAGAATGCAGGTCCTTTCTGCAGCAGTAAATCCCAGGTTATGCTAAAATTTTGCATTTCATTACTTTGTTTTATTATTGTATATAGGTCTATGCAATATTGATAATTTGTTTACAATGTGGTCGGTAGCAACTATTATATTAATCCAATGAAATATCATTTTGAACTAGTTATACAGGAATTACTGCATCTCAATATTTTGGGGGAACAACAAATATTTTAATATATGGTCGAAAAATGCACTATTTCGGCATTTCAGTTCATATTACATGATGTAAACTGCATAGTGTGTGACTGGATCGTGTTAATGTGTAATACCATGGCAGCTATTATTGGTAAGTACATACCAGAAGAGTCGTATTTGATTGGACGGTGGACATTGTCTGATGTAGCATTCTTCAGTAACGTGATCCAGTCCGCGTGCACTGTAAACAGCGTGTTTTCGTTCCTAAGCTCATATGACACGAAGGTCTTAGAGGCCAAGGGGTATAAGTAACGTTCATAACATCTTCGCTTCTCACACCAACAGCATATTTAATGACAACTGTTTATCTAAAAAATTACCAAATTATGGTCCACGAGACTGTGTCACACATATCTCTCGGCCACAAAATTATTAACATTACAATTTAACTACCAAAATATGACCTAAACTCATGTTTCATGAAAATTCACTTGTACCTCTTGATGTTTAAGCTCTCCATCTGTTCCTTCAGATTTGGAGATTGTTCTGTAAATTTTATACTTATTGTATTTTTTCAACATCCTGTATTGTGAGATTGCGTTGGTGTAATTTACCTAACGTTGGTATCGAAGAAGTAAGTGTTTACGCCCTGTCGACAACAATCATTTAAGTCCATACACGTGGGAAAAATGCATAATTTTATATTTGTTCGATGTAATGTTCTTTTGTTACTTGTGTATACATTTTCCACTCCTAACAGTTTATTTTTAGCTCTCAGTCTTCTTGTAGCGACTGTCAAAGACAAAATTTTAAGTACATACTCGAATGACATAATTCACACTGAAATTATGTATGATGTGCCATATTCTGGAACAATAAAAAACACATAATATAATTCCTTTGTATTTTTGTAAATAAATATTTGAAAATAACTTTCTTCATTTATTGCAATTTTTTTAAAGGGACTTTGTTCTTAGATTTAAAAAAATTTATCACGTGGCTCACAATATCTTATTTCGGAGTAAACTATTTTCGTTCGTGTATGTCAATTGGTGTGGTTTTTGTTATTTGTATGTTCCTGTAGCTAGCAAATTTTGAATTTGACATTACACTATGGGAAGGCTATAAGAGCTGAAACATTTTCACAAGTGGAAAATTTAGTAACAAATGAAGTCTATAAAACTAACACTATGTCGTACAAATAAAACATTATTATTGTTTGCCACGGGAACACCCTTAAGATACAGAAACAGCGACTCAGAAAGTCATTGATTGTGATAAGAAGTATCCCTGTCCTGTCCAAAACAATCCTGTCATGCAATGAAGGGATTTAAGAAAACGCTGGAAATAGACACCAGGATGGCCGATTTTAGAATCGAACGCGGGTTATCCGGAATGCGGGTTCAAGGATTTACCACCACGCCACTTGACTCGATATTTTTAAAGGTAAGTAGGTTAAATTGTCTCTATAGCAGCAAACTGAGCTCGAGAAACTTGTATCACTAACCTTTTGGCTGAGAATTTTTTTTTTTTTGAAATCTTAGAACGCATGAAGGAAATGTATTGAAGTATTACTTATTTCCTCCATGGATTTATTTTATATTTGTTATTGCTTGATTACAACGAATTGAAAAATAAACAATTTTTAAATTCAACTCGGTCATAATATTTACAACGTGTTTGTTTAGCAAGTCCACAGCATCGATTAAATTTTAAACATATAATATTTTAAAACATTTGCAGGAATCATGGTGAAATTATTGTTTTGCTTAACTGTAAAGAAAACATTTTGAATTTGATTCGAGTCACAAAATTATTGAACATCGAAAAAAAATTACCATAAATACATTAGTCGGATTTTGGCATTACATAAAATAATATTTACACAAACAGCAACAATATGACACTCAAAGCAAGTTATAGGCGGTTCCGTATAACGTGAGCACTCAAAAGCCCTGTAAAAGTTCTATTTTCAGCCAATTTGTATCTTTCCTCGTGTAACGGCTAACGATGGGAAATGTTTAACCTCTTTGGATACATCACTTGATGTTTGCGCGGGTAACGTAAATTGTGTAGTCGGTTGGACCGTCTTTGGTTTGATATAGAAAGTTGACTAATTATATTAAATACAAGTGTGTCGATTCCAGGTGATTTTATTTCAGAGCTGTTGTATTTAAGTAGGAATATACAGGGAACTATTTTTGGTAATTCTCTACCAAACGTACACGCAATAAAGCAAGCATGTTTAATATTGAATTATATGCAGTAACGGGTAGGGATTTTTTGGAAGGTTGAATTTTTACTGCTCACTTTATCCCGAATGACCTATAATTTAGATGGTACTTACTGTAAATTCTAATGGAACGTTATAGTAAAAATCTCGAAACTTAAACATAAAACGGATTGATGAATAACGCACGGGTTTGTAGAAGATATTGTAAGCGTAATGTGATAGAGAAGGAAATGTACGTTAGTTTCCGCGAGGAAGAGGGACCGGTGTCATTGTCGCCAGAGGATGATTGGATGATTCCTCGAGTTAAGGACGGTTGGAGAGCAGGGCGCGGCGTGGGAAAGACAGGGCGCTGACGAGCGTGTTAATTATGACGGACAGCCCTGCAGGCGACAGCGAGCAGTCGTCCTTCATGTCTGGCCGCGTCGCAGAAGCCACACTGATGTTTCCTGCGAGGCCAGTCATCTGGAGACAACTTGGGCGTTCGCAACGACAAGCCGTCCTTATCTCTTTATTTCAATGTCAAAGTTGGTACGTCTGTATGTAATGTTCGTTCTCATATTATAATTGAATTCCGAACAGCGGATACTGACCAAATTTGGTTGTGACAGGAAACAGTACCCAACTTAGAATACTGTGCTGTTCATATTTGATTTAGTGAAATATCGTGGACTTACACCTTGCAGGACTATGTCGTCTTAGAAAACCAAGAAATAACCAAGAACAATAATAAAGGAAAAATCAAGCCGAATAGTCAACATATGCATAAATTATAAAACCTAAAAATTACAAAAATATTTGTATCAGTTTCTTTTTTAATGTTTTCCGTTTGGTTCACCTTTGGTTTTCTCAGATGACAAAGCAAAGAAATGGCGAATGTTCACAATATTTCACTAACTCAATTTACCCCCATTGCAATAATATTTCGAAAACATAATCAAAACTCTGTTAACTACAGAGGAAAAACCAACTTGCTCTCCAAATCGTTTAAATAAGTTTAATTTGTATATCATCGACAAAATTTCTCACAATATTAATATTTCGTTTTTTTTTTTTTTTGCGATATTTTCTGGTCTTTCTCAGTCCATGAAACTTTTGAGGTCATTACTAAATCGCAAGAATCTTTCGTACCACCGTATTTTGCAAACCAGTATATCGGCCTGCGGCTTGTGTGATCAGTAGAGCGCACGATTTTTCGCGCAAATAATTTGGCAAAAGTTTGTTTCAATGCCTTATGTGCACATATGCATCCCTGCTTCATGGTCAGTGATTTTTTTTTACGTGAAAAGTGGCCTTTAGCTTTCGCCCACGGCCAATAACTCCAATCAATACACGAAACAAGTCAATAATTAGAACCAATATCCATTAAGAGAAAACACTATCAAACTCTAGAAACTTCCAGGACATCACAAACACGTAATGTGCCGAATTCCCGACACAGGATCCAAAAAACAGAACCGTCCACGACGGCGGCTACTGAAGAACTTTTGATGGTCAGTGATTGACTGTTTATAACTCTCAGCGTCTAGGGTTCTACCCGCAAATCACAGACGTGTGGTGTCAAAGTAACCTTGTTCCTGTTGGCTCAGTCAAATGAGCCACGTCTGTGCAATAATACATTCTGCCAGTAACCCTGACGCAGAGCTTCATATGTGCACACAAGGCATTGGAACAAACTGTTGCAGAATTCTTTTCGCGAAAAATCATGGGCTATGGTGATTGGATAGTGCTTACATAATTGTTTTATAAAGACGAATAAAATACATTCAGCAGCGGCGCACCAGGGATATCGTTGGCCCAGCCAGATCAGGACACGCCAATAACGTGAGAAGAAGATAAAATATGGTCACGACACATTAAAGTCTAGCGAACAGTCTACTATTCCGCGGTAAGCCAGTGTTCCTAATCGTTACTTACCCGGGAAGCTATTCGTACATTAGCTACTAGTACGTATGCAGCAAACTTAGCTCTGGTTACATGCATCCATCATAAAGACATTCCAAGTGAGTTAAAACAAAGGCGCTGGGACTTCTGTACATTCAGTTGTACAATTCGCAATTAACTATTCCTTCTTTTAAGCACTCGAAAAACCAATACATCGCTAGCAGGACGAAGTCATAAGCAACGAAAATATAGTGCTTAATGTACACCTAACCTTATGTATCTTCCTTCCTTCATCCGTTAGATCTTAACGTAACATGTTTGTTTATTTTGTGTGGCATTAGTTTTTAGTAACCTCACGTAATTTTCAAATGTCAAATTCCAAGTCAGTGTCCTAAAATGTTGCCAGCTTTTTTTTTTTTTTTTGTGAATGGATCCTTTGTTCACAAACTATAAAAGGAGGTTGCGTAGATAAATAAACTCTTCCGCTCCTTACAACTTGATTAAAAGCTTTAAACATTATTCAAGCATTATATATGTATATATGTATAGCATAAGTTAAGACATATATATATATGTCTTAACTTATGCTACGGACTTTTCGAGGCAACTATTTATCAAACATGAGGTAAAGTTATGCAATGAAATTTTTGTTTAGCGCAATTCGTAAGTGAGAAAATGGATTTTAATATTATATTTCGGCGAAATTTCATAAGCAACTTGCAGTTACATTAATTAAAAAATACACACAATGGTAAGTGTTACTGAAATATTTAAACAAACTAACCGTTTAAATTCCCCTCGTAATGAAAATAACAGGGGAGGCCACACTCTGACTGACAAGAATTTTTGTGCGTTTTGGTTTCGCAAATATCTCATGATGCCTTCGTGTGCAGTACAATCCAAGAGTTACAAAAGTTGCTATAGTTTCAAGTCGCTAGAATGCTCTGTGTACAATAAACTGGACTGTGACATTTCTTTGCCAACAATACAATACGCGGCTTGTCGAGGCAAAAACTGCTACACCCGTAATGGAATCGCACACAGAACGCTTGTAAATGCATTTTGCACTTAAAAATCGTACCCTGTGTTACGCAACATATTCCAACCTAGTAAATCACTACAAACTTACTTTAAAGGAACTTAATATACACGTATGCCTATCCTACAGTTCTATATTTGGCGTATTTCAGGTGTGAATTTCTGTGAAAATCGACACAAATTCAGAAGCTAGCGAACGTTAAAATTCTTGGTTATATAGTTATATGACAGCGGAAGTATTTTAATTATATATGTCTTGTATAAAATTATACTAAATTATGGCAATGTGAATACTGGAATGCAAATGTGTGGTTTCAAGAATATCACTAAGCTATTTACAGGCAGGGATAGCTCATCGTTATCTGAATAAGTTAAAATAATTAGTTGTGTACGGAAATTAAATAAAACAGCTAGGCCTATTCGTTAACTCGCAATCAAAATATTCGTGGTTTCGTTTTCTAACCGCATGTGTATAACGTCATTGCAAGTAAGTGTGTGTGTACCACTCACCAATTAAGTGACCTTACGGTACAAGATAAAACGTTAAACAATCCATAATATCAACGCGCATTTAATGGGACATTTATGGTAGGTATGCATCGCGCGCAGCACAGGTGTTTTCAGGTGGGGGATTTCTCCACCAACGCATCAAAAGTTATTTTAGGCTTTTCGTTATATTGTCACCCTTGGTGTCTGTGAGACCATTTATAAACGATAAAATGGGTATGCTTCTTTCTTGAGGCAATGCAATGTAGGTATAGCATCCGGATGTATGTAATTGTCTAATTGATGTCGCACATTTTCTATGTGTTCGGTATACGTATTTTTCGACAAGAAACTTGGCTCCTTTTTGCAGGATAGCAGTTAATACAGTCCAACCAAAACTAAAAACTAATTAATTTCTTTTGAAACTAGATGAAGCCATTCAGTGGTTGAATATTATGCAATAATTTCTAGGAAACGGTGGATTGTAGGGTTGAAACACATGGCAATATTTCCCCCATCAAGTTCAGTATTGTAAACATCCGCAGGGAAACTAAATGGAAATCCACTCAGCGTGTTGCGCCTCGCAAGGGGTCACTATGGGTGAGTGAAGGCTGGAGTGAATAATCCGCAGGGAACAGCCCTGAAAAAAAAACCGACCGTTACATTTTTAAATGCAGAAATGGGGTCACAAACTACCTTCCTTTTTAAATTGAACTGCGTTTGTAATTGATATGCAGTTTTCATTGACATGTCCTTAGAGAGTGCTTCGTCTCGTATATCAGAGTTTTATCTTTCATTTCTGCTGTGTAACTTGCAACAAATTACATTCTTCAGCCAGCTGCAGCTGCAAGTATTTTACAGCCTTCCAGAAGAAGCTAAATAGTTGGACTGTCTCGGTTAAAGTAGGGTGATTAGAAATAGAATCAATGGTTCGCAAAAGCAAGAAACTGAGAAGGAATTGGCCATGGTTATAGATGGCGGAATTTCGCGAATTCAATGACTTGCATGTTAGAATAAAATATAAGAGGCATATTCAAACCTTGTCTTATTCCTTCATTGTATACTGTTCCACTGAGTAGCAGCTAGTGGACAAATGGTCGGGACGTGAGTATGCATAGGATATTTGATTCCATCATGCAGGTCATTGAATTCGCGAAATTTCACCATCTCTAGCCATGGCCCTTAGTTAGATACCACCCCGTCCATTCGCCTTGAGATGTGTTGGAAATCTTGGAATATATAGGACGGGAGGGATTGCCGGAATAGCATTCTAATTATTGTTTTGCAGGAATTTAGTCCAGTGTAAAAACAATTGTTTCTTAGTTTGTTGTTACATTCCATTTCCATAATGTATTCAGATTTTCAGAAATCGTTGGGCATAGTGCCAAATCGTAGAATGCTGAGGAACATTTGACTGTTAGAATTATTTCCGCTTGTTTTGAAGTCTTAGACCACGCTCTTCAGTTTCAACTGTTATTTCGATATTTATATTACCTAAGCTTAAACGATAGCAGATATCAAACATATGACTGGCCGTTTTGTTTAAAATCGTTTTTGTCGTGATGAGTAATATTTTAAAAGCAAGAAAGGATGCGGTTTCGACTAAAAAGTTAACTAACCAGAATTTTGTTAGTTACATAGCCTAATTAGCTAAAACCATAATATTTACTGCCATAAAAATCAGCCAACATGGAGACGATTTTAAACAAAACTGCTAGACAGATATTTGATTAACGACTCCCATTTAGGCGTAAAAAATAATACCGCTAAAAAGTAGAAGCATGACCTTAACACTCAGTTGTATGGTATGGACTGAGTGACAACGCAACGAAGTCGAGATTTTTCCGTTTAGCGCTTAACAAATAGGCGAAGATGATAATCAGGTTATTGTTAAAAAAAAAAAAAAGACGACGGACTGCAGACGTGAAGGAAACCGGAGTACCCCCTCCCCCCTTTTCAAAAAAAAAAAATTCCACTACGTTTTCCAAGTGAGAAAATTGGGAAACACACCACTGAGCATTGAATACTAGTTACCTGTGGGAGCCTAGAATTTAACCATATTCTCATGCCATAAAATTATAATTATGGCAGTGTAGGCTTTGATATTGAAAGGGGTCATTTTAAAACTCTTTGGTGGTTTCTTATAGGTAAAACGAGGTCAAACAATTAAGGCTGGGTATGTATGTAATTTTCACGAAAAATTGTAAGCTAGATGTATATGCAATGGTCACGGTAAAATAATATATTTTCAGTACTGTTAGAGTTATCGTACTTACTAATTATGAAAATTGGTTGTTGTCTCAGACTTTCGATTTTAGGGAAGGTGAAATTTATGCACTATATTTATTTCTCGCATGTTTTCAATTTTAAAACAGTGATAGGAATATATAAATTTCCTGAAATAATGTAGAAAGTATAATAATTAAGGCTTGAAATGTGCTCGCTTCACCGTTAGTTGCAAATAAATATTTATATGTGTGTGTGTGTGTTTGATAGAAATGAACACTTTTTTAAACAATTTCTATGGAACATAAATTTTTTTCGGCGGCTTCAAAATACAAGACCGATTGTTGTACGGGTTGTTGGCCTTCAGTCAGCCGAAAGGGTTTTGAAATAACCCAGAAATTCAGAAAGGAAGTCCTGTAAAATCTATTTGGAGTTCATGCCGAAAACATCCGCCCTTGCGCTGTCAAACACCCGACCACCGAACGACA
>PNEQ01115627.1:30951-42506 GCA_003012365.1 Medauroidea extradentata
GGGGGGGGGGGGGGCATTGCAGAGCGCGCTCGCGGATCGCGGCTCTTCGCCGGCGCGAACTGCGGTAATGGCGGCTGGCGACTGGTTTGCCCCGGCAGGAAGGCGTAAGTATGATTGAGTGACAAGTTTTGGTAAGCCTTTAACATCGAGGTCTTCAGTGCCGATGAGGGGTGATGCGAGGTGAGTATGGAGCAGCGTCGGAATGAAAGTGCGGGAGAAAACGGGATATCCTCGAGAAAACCCGCCCAGCAAACGGCATCATCCTGCACGATACCCACATGAGAAAATCCGCGCACCAACACAGCCGGGAATCTAACCCGGATCGCCTTGGTGGAAGGCGAATGGTCTGAACATTCGGCCACCGCGGCACCAAATTGTATACTATATGTATGTCAAACAGACCATACATGAACATTGCGTTCTATAGGTTTCATTGGATATACGAGCAGGATGAAAATAAAATTATTCTTGGTGCACGGTGACAGAATTCTTGTAAATTTAACAGCTGTTCGGACGCTCACTAAAAAAAAATAAAATATAAATGACTGTCCGAACAAAATATTTGTACTGTTGCATCGCAGATCACGGTTAAATAGTTTTTTTGATGCGATCTATCTGTCGTTTTGCGAGTATGCATTTTTGAGCTGGCCTCAACTTGACGTTTTAGCCCTTGGTGAAAAGCCCGAAGGATGATAAATCGTATCTACCCGTATAACAGTTAAAATTAGCTGCCTCTCAATGAGTGTGTATCTCCGGTTTCTACGACAGCATATAAATGAAAGCATAACAACTTTCCTACTATATATGCGGGAAATATTGTCGAAGACGTACATGTTGTGAATTTTGGTGGGTACTGCAATTTTTCGTTACAGACCGTAAATGCTTCAATAGACGTTACACAAGGACAGCGTTGTGGTGGTCAAAAGTGATTGGATTTTATCCCTTTGCTTTACACATTCGGTTTAAATTCAAATGTCACATAGATAAACTAAGTAACTATATAAAAATAGTTATGTAATAGACTACAGAATGGTTTGTTGTGTTTGCTAATATCACTTTATTGCAGCTGACTTAACGAAGGGCCACGGAATTGTAGTAAGTGATTCTGTGTCGTAATTTTTTGTTACATTACTGACAAGAATGAAATTTATAGGAATCTAACAGTTCTGAATTTTTACCAACGTTAGATTTCTTCCAAAATATAACGTTATTAACAAGTTAGGAAAAAAAGTGGCTTAAGGGTAAGACTACTTACCACCCAACTAGATGATCTGAGTTCAATTCTTGGTAGTGTCTCTACCGATTTTCGTATGCGGATGAAACATGCTGTACTTGACGAGTTTTACTTTCTAAGCGCTTCCGTTTCCGTCTGCCTTGAATTCCACCGTTACTCCACACTCATCTCGTGTCACCCTCACCAACGCGTACGATCTCGAAGATTAATACCCTTACTTTCACAAGGAAGTTACAGAGTATCAAGACAATAACACGTACTTAGTTGAACTATCAAAGCTAGAATGAATACGGGGTACATCAACGAAAGGATTGAACAGAGAATATTAATGTGGTACAGTCATCTAAAAAATGCTAATGAAAGCTGTCCCAAAACAATATAGAATTGTCAACCACCAGAGAGTAGGAGGAGTAGGAGACCAAGGAATATATGAAGGCAAGGAGATGATATATTTAATAGAGAAAAATGTCAATTTGTATGTGGGAAACGGCGGCTGATTTAATATATCCACTATAAAATTATGCTACCTACCCAGTTATTCATTTCAAACCTTACTTAGCACGATGACAGCTAGATTGTTTCAAATTCTTTCTGTATTAATCCTTCGCATCAGAATTTCTGAATTCACTGAGAATTAAGGGGTTTGGAAAGTAAGGTGTCGAGCGAGTGACTGGAATTTTCAATCGTCGTTAAACTCTAAACTACTCATCATAATTCGGTGGGATTTTTCATCGAATATAATATTAGCGAACGTCTATTCATATAGCACTGGGCTGTAGCATGCTTTGCTATTGAGTAAAAATTTAACAACAGCATTTAGAAAAACTAGGGATTGAAACCACAAAATCCATAAAAATTGAAAACTGTAATTTTATAAAGGTTTCTTTAATAACCAAATTTAAAAAATACTAGCGTTTTGATTTTATAATAATTTTACTCTCCGAAAACCTCTGCGCAGAATTTTATATTTTTATGAAAAATTGTTAATAGCGTAGATGATTCTAGTAAGAGTAGTTTACTCTAACAAAATAATTTTAGCTAGCACAGTTGTCTTATAACGATGCGTCGAAGTCAAAATTAGGATATTACGCTGCCATCAAAATAATTAAAACAAATAGACTTACTTAGATGAAATTATTCACTTTTAACTAGAAACCCACAATGTGGTGTTCTGTATTCTTTAAATAAAATTGCTAATGTATTGGAAAGAAGTTGTAAATTCAGTCATTTTTTAAATAGTACTATAGTAGTTCACTGAGAGCTTATTTAATATTTTTTACATAGCTTGTGGCATGTTGTTACACTGTGAATTATTTCACTTACATGAGTTAAATGGTTTTAATTATTTGCATGGCAGCGTAACATGCAAATTTTTGCTTTGATGCACCGGTACTGTGAGAGCTAAAGTCATTTTGTAAGAGGAAACTGTACTGAAAAGTATCGTCTACCAAACTAATACTATTTAACAAACACTTGAACACCCTTAAGGGCACTGCTTATCAAAGCTCTGGAGAGAGCAAATATGCGTTTAAGTACGTGTTAACATTAAATAAGATGGTGCTCGGCCACATTTTACGATTAAGGTTTTGGACGAAAACCATTTATTTTTGCATTTGGGTGAGAAAAATATTGCTATAGAAATGAACATGTAGAAAATTATGATTAGGGAATTTTGGTTCATGTTTAGTCATAAAATATTCATATAATAATAGTATTCAGGACACTGAAATGTCTTAAAATGTCCTGTAGAAATGTCGGCCGCACCAAGATGAACAATACAGTCAGTGGTGGCATATTTCGTCACCTTAATTATAAAACCTCATAAATCCATTTTGCATCCATTCAAAAAGGAGAACAGAGAAACTATTAAATTTTCCTCGCACTGAGAAAAATACATAATTTTTTGGCCGATAAGATAATAATAAATGAAATTCGTAGATACAGGCCTACTACTAAAATATTTTGTTGGGCATACTTAATTAGGATGGTTTAAAAGGGTACCATATATCCAGTATTCAAAAATGGAGTTACAAGTTTTTACAAGCTAAGTAACGATATGTAGTTTCGACAGATACTGAGTTCCCTTAATTACGTTACACGTAAATCTGTTCCTCATCATGGCTCTGGGGCAAGTCCTCCTTTGAAACGCACTAACTTTTATCGGAAAGCAGAACTACCCATTTTGCTATTTTCAAGAAACTTGGTAGAACAGGCGAAAATAGAACACTTTTTCAGATGTCTGTGCGTCGATTTTGTGCATTTTCCTGAAACATACTGCAATTTTCGTTTACGACGTAGTGTTTTCTGCGAGTAATTTTTTCCGATATTTCTGTCAGTAAATTCCAAAGTGTATACCATACATAGTTTATCAACCATTGTTATGCTAAATGCATGATTTACATAAAATGCAAATAATATTCTATAATGTAAGCTAATCTATTAGGAACCTGTAAGGAATCTGTTCTCAGTTAAATTGTTATGTTTTTGTATCCACTTGTAAACAACACCAGAAATAAAATTACCAATTGAGTAAAATTCCCTATCCTTCCCCCACAGCCCGCCCAAAATTTACTTGTACAGTTTCTGTATGCGACCATAGCGCTATTTGGAACATTCTATAAATAAATTAAATAATTAATAAATAAATACCATTGTAGCTAAGCGACACAGTTCTCAGGAATGCGTTGTTCTTTCTTGTGCGCTACGAGAGAAACTTTGCCTGGGGCAGTTTAAATTCTTCCCGAATGATGGAGACACTTGAAAGCCTGCGATCCGTTCAACCACACGCGAAAGTTAACGGTAAGTTCACACAACAGCGTGCGGATATGTACTTTTGCCACGCAAACGAAAGTTTTCTTTCTCATTGTCAGAGTTAGTTGAAATATGGTTTGGAAAACTGCAGGGTTTCCTACAGTGTCTATGTTTTACACCATTACCACGTATCATCTGAACGTTCAAGGCCTGAGCGGGAACACCTGGGGATATAAGACGAGGATAAGTTTTCACATCCAGTTCTGAACCCGGGGCGGTGACATTAAATTTCACCTCCCCTGCCGGGAAACAAACCCGGAACCCTCTGCACGTCGGTCAGCAGCCCTAACTACTGAGTCAAGTGTTCGGAACAGTACCTTGGCGGATAACAATGCATTTTTTGGGCGCGGTCTACCGCAATTTTCATCACCTTTTTTTATTTGTTATTTGTACCAGATATTTTTTTCTTATTTTAGACACAAAATGTGACTAAATTTGCTCTTATGAAATTTTTATATATCTCATAGTTTTCGCGTAATGGCTTGTTAAAGTCATATTTTGCATGTTTCCGTTTTAACGACTACACTAAAGCCAAATGCTATAGGTACCAAACTCAAAAAAAATCACAGTGGATAAAGACATTGCAGGCTACAATGTCATGCTCATAAAAATTAAGAATAAAAATTATTTGTATTTTAAAAAATGCTGAAACTGAAAATAAATATAAAGAAATTCAAAAATTTTTGTTAAATACAAATAATTTTTATTCTTAATTTTTATGAGTATGACATTGTAGCCTGTAATGTCATTATTCACTGTGATGTTTTTAGTTTGGTATATCAGTTGGTTTTAGTGTAGTCGTTAAGACGGAAACATGCAAAATATGACTTTAACAAGCCATTACTCGAAAACTATGAGAGATAAAAAAATTTTATAAGAGCCAAATTTAGTGAAAAAATTTTGGGTACAAAATAAAAAAATGGTGATGAAAATTGCGGTAGACCGTGCCCTTAAGGCTGCCGCCTACCTCACGCTTAAAATGCGTCGCAGTGTGTTCGTAAACAGGTTTTTTCTACTAAGCAATTCCACGTGTGTCCACTGTGCCAACGTAGGAAAAGGAAACACACTTCAGACAAGGTGGGAACCTCATTAGTAAGACACTATGCTCATTAAAACGCTGTTTCTAAGCCCTCAAACATGGCTAAAAACGGCTTTTTCAGACTACCGTACTTCAAAATTTACTAACCGGATGTATGTGAAATTCAGATTGCGATGTGCACTGAACTTTGTTACAGACATTCCACCAAAAAATTATATGATGACCGCTTAGTATCCCTTAGTTAAAATGGTTCGGCGGGAACATAGCACTCTATTTCAGAGTTTGTCTCGTTGAGGCGATGCGGCATTTGATACGCGTTACATGGTCGCCCTTATGTTTCTGTCATTTCTGAGCCTCTAGCGAGCAGATAGGCGGCGCTCTTAACTGACAATATTACTATAGGTGTGTGTGTTTGTCGTGTTTCTCATTCTTAAATGTCGTTTGAAGAGCAAAGTACAGGGTTTTGGTCAGTGCTAAAGGCTTGCCGCCGTGTAGTTTAAATTGAAAAACGATAATAAAACGTATAACTTCAAAATAAATAAATATAAACTTAATGGTTTCATACAATACATTTCCTATTAATTTTTTTGGTAGGATACTTGTAACATTGTAAACGTTGTTATGTTTTTATTTGTTAATATACCTTACTTAAACCTTGCTTTGAAAATTTGTATTTTCATCCGAAGTTGGCAGCGACATCTTATTTTAAAAAATCCAACTTCAGAACACGGAATTGAATAAAATTTATTGCTCATTTGTAGGTTTGCGTTATCTAAATAATATAATTTTTGGTAATACGTGTAACTTTTGACAAATCTAAAAAAAGTCATATGCATTTGTTAATTACATGAGTTGTTACAGATAAGTATTTACGGCGCTCTGTCATTTCTTAAAAAAAAAAAAAAAAAATTAATTTTTCGTCCAAAATTTATCACTCGAGATACTCTCAACGTCTGCAATTTCTCTCTCTCTCTCTCTCTCTCTCTCTATATATATATATATATATATATATATATATATATATATATATATATATATATATATGAACAACAGTAAAGGAACGTTGCATTTACAGGTTCCTAATTTATCTATAAACCTAATTTTCTAGCGACAGATAACTGCGAAAACAGACTTTTTGTATGCAAGTTTTAGGTACGAATACCCTCAAGCAGAATTGTTAACATGATACAAATATGTAAAGCACACTTATACATACCCCAAAATATTTCCCATGCAATGGAATGATAAAATCATCTTGTGAATGTCTGCAGAGATACATTGTCAAAGAGAAGTAGCCTATACACGTCAGTTCAGTAAAATGTCACTTAAGAACACAATGACGTGTTACGTTTGTATGGGCCACCATATAAGCTTCCGTGTTTCTAGTCTTCAGACGTGCAATGTAAGTCGCCGCCTTAAACTAGACGAGAGTGGCTACACAGTAGCTATGCCAGAGTACGAGTGTTAATATTCATATCGTTATGCTGTGTAACAGCCGATATTTATTTCCTTTTTTAGGGGAAGGTCTGTCATGAAAGAGTTGTTATTTCGAGTCCGTCGTAATTAGACCGTAGGAAATGTCTCTTAATTTTATTACATACCACTAACTAAGGAAGAGTGCAACAGAGGTCAGTGTATTTCTACAGGAAGCAATGTATGCTTCTCAGTGTGGATATATCACAGGGATACAGAGGTCAGTGTAGTCAAGCGCTTAGGAAAACCAATTCACCAACTGATTCAGACACTTGTAAACAACGTGCGAATTGTTCAAAAAAGACTTTAAAAATCAATTTGCTAGAGTATACACTCCATCCCAAAATTTTTATAGTTTCAGAAATGAGATATTACTTGTCGAATTTACGAGGAAGCTAAGTTTGATAAATTACCAAATATCCAGAGTTCAATGCAGTCCAGCTTTGCTGCGTATAATGTAAAAGTGCCGTGAGGAGGTACACCAAAATGGGCGTTGCACATTTCTCGTGCGAGTTGGAACAAGTATATTGATTTGTATGTGTGTGTGGTTAGTTTGGGTTTGCATCCCAAAAACTAACGTGTATTACATGTTAAGGCATATAATTGAAGTTAAAGATATCCATGAAAATGTCTGCTACAATTCTTTGCCACAGGTAAGTAATTAAAATTTTAATGGCCACGCGCATAGTAATATAGAAAATATTTTCAGAGAATACTTACATGAACAGAAAAGCATAGTGTTAATTTATATAATTTATTATATTAAATTCCCAATTTTTTTTTCTTTTTTTTTCCTTGTACAGTTATTAACAGAACAATGGTTTGATCATGATTTATAACAGACTGTCTTCATACTAGTTTCATACTCAATTTTATACAATTTAAATTCGCACAATTGTAATTTCCTAATTTCCTACACAAGAAAACAGGTACATATACATTGGGCTATTCAACCGCCCACAACATTATACAACTGACTAACACCCAAGATATTAACAGACCTCGGTCTCTAAAACAGGTTACATAGACATTTACTATTCCGGAAATAAGTAACCTTTAACATAACCTAGAACAAAATGTCATATTACAATTTCCAATACAAAAAAACTGATTCAATAAAAAAAATCTCTGAGAGAGACGCGTGAATTCTCATATTTGATACCGCTTAATTTTAAAACAAGCCCGGATCATATTTATCATTCTGAAAACATTTTAAACACTCTACCCTGACTCATTTGCATGCGAGGAAAATCTTATAAATTAATTACTGGCGACGAAAACATTCTATGCCGTCATAATCTGTTCTGTTAGATTCCTAGGTCACCATGGCCCCCCTCATGTAGGTTTATACTTAACTCGTCAACCTGCCCCTGACGCTGGATGCAATGCATCCAGTAGAAATGTCCCCGATCCTAGCGAGACAGCAGTATTTATTTCCAACTCGGAGCTTCCCCTTCCCCAAGGAATAAAGTTCCGGCGTAGTATTTTCTTGATAGGAAACAGTTCCACAATATCCGTCCGCTCCTCGTCTGCTAACCTGTCGAGTTAAACTAACCGATAAAGTAGGTTTTGAAGTTCCATTTTTAGCCACCAGCAACGCCGCGATCGCTCAGCGCGTAGTTAGCAAGGTCCGTTCTGCCGGCAGTATGTGAGAAACCTAGCTGGCCGCAAGACGTGCATGAGCCGGTGTTGTACGTGTCTACTTCCCCGGAGCTTGCCTGACGACAGCCCGGTAAACGGGGCTGGAGAAAACACGTCACTACAGTGAGTACTTAAAACACCTTTTTGTTTTCTTTCTTCTTACAGGTCAACGTCTAACCAGCTATTTCGGAACGTCGATATCGTCAATATAATCTTCTTTATTTAATTTACAAAAACGAAAACGTCCACCATAAAAGTTTTCATATACACTCGGGACTTAGTCGTTTTTCAACAAGTTCTAACTCCGCTTATTCAAAAGTTTTCCACACTCACTTGCGCTGAATGAATTACTGGCAATGTTCACAATAGACGTATAGAATTATACCACGCTATTATAATGAACTTGCGTCAGGTTTAAAAGTATGTCGGTCGTATCACAAAATAACTACGTCACACTTGTAGTACTGTTTGTAACGTAAGTTTTTGAAACATGCAACTCCTACAAATATAATCTTCACTAATAAATTTTGGCAGATGAGCTTTTGATCTTTGTGGTTTTTCTTTTGAGTGGGAAGTTTACTGATTGGTTTCAGGAAAATGGCTCACTCTTAAGAAAATCGCCACAAGAAATCCTGCGGCACTCTGCTTTTCTGTTCATGTAAGTTCTATGGTCACAACCTCAGAATCACTTATCTGTACATTTTCAAAAAACAATTTTGGCAGATGAGCTTTTGATCTTTGTGGTTTTTCTTTTGAGTGGGAAGTTTACTGATTGGTTTCAGGAAAATTGCTCACACTTAAGAAAAATCACAAAGATCAAAAGCATGTAGACAAAATTATGGAAAACAATGTTCGTATTTGTTTAGCATTTGACGAAATTATAGCATCCTCAAGGCGTAATGGCTCTGAACTAACCGTGATGTACACTAAGAAATTCAGTTTTCTTTATTTATTTTTTATCAATAAAATAACTCCGATCTAAGCATTTGTTTTAAATGATATTCAGATTTTTTACTTCCTCTTTGTTAAATTTTTATATTGTCAAAGCGCTAAGGTTAAATTAGAAATAATATTATATGGTTGTTAAGTATTCTAAATAAGTATTCTTAAATTTTATAATTTTCCGCGCAATTTAATTTTTTTTTTTAAATAAGAACCTTTTCCTGACAATAACAAACACAACAAAAAAAAAATAGTGAAATCGGTCCAGCCGTTCACGCGTGATGACGTGACCAAGGGAAATAGGGATTCATATATATATATATATATATATATATATATATATATATATATATATATATATATATATACATACAAAACGTTTCTATAATTGATTTGGGATACAATAAGCACTTTTAAAACCTTAATCGCATTTTTACTTTCGTATAAGTTATAGTTCCTTGGCTCTTTTTAATATAAACAATGTTATAAAAGTAACAATTGGAGTGTATTAATTGTACTGTACTCAAAAGTAAAAATCTTAGGCCACAACAAACAATATTTTTTAATTATTATTTTAGACAAGACTGTCTTTAAAAGTTCTCACTTTAATGCGAACCACCTATACAAATATTCCTGTCTGGTGCAGTGCGGAAACAATCACGTAGATGAGGAGCCGAATGAAGCCAGCTGTCCTACCAAACGGTCCATCCGTTTTGGTTTTATTCGGCCAGCCTAGAAAATGCCTTACGTGGTAACACAAATTGGTGTTTTGATCCGGTGAGGAGGAATGTCGCAGAAAAAAAACACACCTAAGTACTGGATCGATCTTATAGTCGGATGGGTACTGCCAATTGACCAAATTAAAATTTTGAAAATTTTGGTATTGCTAAGGCTTCTCCTCATCCTTTTTGAAATACTCTTTTGTGACCAGAACACTTGCTGCTTGTAATTCTGAGACAGTATGAAATGGTTAGACAATTTTGTTGACATACGATCTACTAGTTTTTTTAAGGTTACATAACTTATTAATTATATTTCTTTCAATTTATATAGAAATAGCAATGTAAAAGGGCTGGAGTGTTAAATGTGTGAGTGTGTGTTATCGAACCCGAGAGATCCCTAGCTGATGTCCGTAAATGAGTTCGACTTAACACGGTTTCGTGTCAGATATTTCCTTTTCAGAAATGTGTTTTTGTCAGGCGACATGTCGTGTTGACAATTCCACGCGAGCTGCCTGCAACAGCTCTGCACGTATATGCCAAGCAAATAGGCATACAGTATAATGTTTCATGTTAGCTGAAGAACGTTTCAAGGAAAGACTTACCAATCTTGTTTCAAGACAGTGTTTTTAATTTTTATTGGGGTTTTCGTCTCGTCGACAGCAAGACCACTAGAGATGGTCACACAAGACAGGAACTAGGAAAGGTGTCGGTAAAGGTCCTACACCAGCATTCGCCTATGGAGTGATTAAGCGAGGTTATTACATTCTGGGCGGTCGTAGCCTGTGTTGAGAAACATCCCATGACGACCGGTTCGGGTATCGAACCATTGCCCTCCCTTTTGTGAGCTTAGACTGTTAATATTATGCTACTTCGCTTTGTGTCAAATATAGTGTCATTCCTCAAATATATTCACAAGTTGTTTGGCGTCTTCATCACAAGACATTTCTTATCGGTAAGGAAATGAATATTTCGCGAGTTCAACGTCATGCATGTTAGAATCCATTGTCCTATTTACACACAAGCCCCGGTCATTTATCCACTAGTTGCTACTCACTGGAGCAACACACAATGAACGAATGAACGGGCTCGAGTATGCACAGGATAGTGGATTCTAACACGTCGGTCATTGAACTCGCGAATTATTCCTTTCCCTACTTATCGGGCACGTCTGAAGACGACTTTTCTGGGAAAGCGAGGTTCAACGAGTCGGCCTTTGGAAATCAACTGTGTTCTTTTGTGTCTTCATCGTTGTGTAGTCTAGTGTGTTGTCCGTGATGTCGTCGTTGTTATCCTGTCTTGTGTCCATTATTGTATTCGTTTCAGTATTGTATGTGTGATCTTAATTGTGATGTTCTGAGTTTTACATATTCGTTTGTTTTGTATTTCGACTTTGATTTTTGGTTGTTTATCATAATTTTTTTCCCTATATTTTCTGTTGACTAATTTCATATGGGTTCTTTCATGTTTAGAGCCCCGGAAATTTCGCGGATTCATCTGAGGAGAGGTTGGATTTCTAAGTCATGTACATGTTGGAAACTATTTCGATTGGGTCATTGTTTATTAAACGTGACCTTGCGGACTCCGAACCAATGGCGGACATGCGTAAAAACGCTCACGGACTCCTGCGCTACATCGTCAAATGTTCAAATGCTCACTCACTGGAGCAGCAGCCAATGAACAAATATAGCTGAGG
>PNEQ01115648.1:0-10609 GCA_003012365.1 Medauroidea extradentata
AATCCAATAAAATTGACACGTAAAATTCTATACTTTTCTCTTGCTTTAAAGTTAAATTTAAACTTAAAAAAGGAAAATTTTAATGCACATTTCTCTACTCGCATCCCCAATTAATATGTTGGATCCCGCCGTATACATCCTTATACCTGGTTAATTTGGCCTACTTAATTTGTTATTACAAAAAAAAAACATTAATTAAGACAAAAAAAAATTGAAATTACAGTATGATAAGAGGCCAAGTAAGTGCTACATGCCAGTGCACGTCACAAGATAAAAGATTGGATGACAACGATCACGATTGCAAAGTCTCTCTTTCCAGTTCACAGAGATGAAAAGTCACAGAGATGCAAAGAATTTAATAGAATAAAAGGAATTGGCAGGAAATTTTGTTTTATCATGAGCCATGTTTATTGTAAGCAAAGGTAGTCTGTACCATCTACAGTATGAAGTATCCATTTTACGAGATGACAGAATTTATGATCATCTAAAAAAAGTCAAAGATGGCTACATATACGAAAGCACAGCTAACTTGCTGTGGACATCAAGAGATACACTACGCTACAGAGAAGGAGTACAATGGAACGTGAGTGGTACACACCTCGTCTGCCAGTCGTAGCAGCATACGCAGGAACCTAGCAAGATGCATCTGACGAGCAGCCAGCTCCCCTCGTCCGGAGTAGTCAGTGCGGTACAACGATGTAGCACTGTCCACTATGAGCAGCGCATACCTGCCAACCACAAGCATTGTCACACTGTTCCCCTTACACTGCCATCTTTCTATTGGCTAAAGTACCTGGCCTTGTCAACAACATAGGTACAGTGAAATCTCGTTACAACACACTTCACTTTACCATATTTTTCACATTAACGTATGTTTTGAAATTCCCAGCCGAAAATCCTATGTAAACAATGTAAATGAATTTCACATTAACGTAGCTGAACATGCGAAAAATTTCATTACAACGTATACATTTCGGGCCCATTTTTGTATTAAAATGTGACGAATTCACAAATATATAGTGTTGCTACAGAATTTTTACAGCAAAGTTCCCTGACTTTTCCAGGTTTTCCAGACAAAATTATGAATTTCCAGTCTTTTTTGTGGAATTAAAAATCACGATAATTTAACTTAAAATGTTTAAATAAACTAAATTTGCATGACTGATTTAAAAAACTTTCTATAAATTTGAAGCAGATGTAGTATGCGAAACGTTGTGACCGCACGTCCACGGAGAAATGTGTTCGTCCTATGTGTGTGTGTGTTTCTATCTGCAAGTACCATCCTGTGAATACTTGTGCACAACTCTTTCTGTTTTATTGTAATTGGAATTACTTTAAATTGCTAAGATAACATTTTCATAAAGTGAATGGTTGTGCAACTGTCTAAAAGTCAATCGCGCATCTTCATGGCTGCAGTTGATCTACAGAACCTAATCATGTGACTGAGATAACCAGTTTGTGAGCTTTTGTACATGCCTGTTTTATGAATTGAGAACTTTGCATTAACAAAGTGTATATTAATAAGGTATCACTTATCACTTTTTTTTAGGTCTTGCAATGTGGAGAAGAGAACACGCATACAGTATATTGAGCTTTAAAACTATATACGTATTCTCGTTTTTACAATATTGGTAACAGCAACCATCTGAAAAGTAATGACCCCCCCCCCCTTCCCCAAAATCTGTAAAAACATTAGTTTTCAAAATTAAAAAAGGCCTTAAAAATTGTTTAAAAATACTTGCTGTATTTTAATTACCTATAGTATTGTGTTTCTCTTGACAAGTACCGTATTCAAGCATAATACCTCTTCCCAATCTTCTGTAAGTGTTGATTTGAGCCAATAAGTGTTTATTCTGGTGCTGACCGCCCAAACCTCCTCCGGGCACCCAGTGGCAGTGTTTGTGCCATGGAACCTTTAGGATGGTTTAAACTTCCCGCCTATTCTCGGCAATGTGGCAACACTGTCAACAGTGATGCTTGCTCCCTGGAGTGATGCTACCCCACACTTCAAGAGCACTTCGACTTTTGTTTTTGTTTCGGTGAGTCGTATTTCGGTAATCACGACGCTTATTGTTAAAATACAGTCCACAGTAATGTATCTTGTTCAAACAGACAGCGTGGTGTCATGATAACTTCAGTTTATTTTCTCATTACAACGGTGACATGTTATCTGACCCTATGTTCTGGAGTTCTCTTACTGCTTTGTGACAGCTTACTACATTTAATTTTGTAGAGTTCGAATTTGGTTACATTGTAGTTTGATTTTATGAATGAGTGTTACTTTATACCCAATTTTTTTTCGTTTCATTTTAATCTTATAGCTTGGTAATGCAGTACACTTTTATTTTGTGGCAGTAGGTATATCTACACTTCAGCGGTGTGATCTCAATAGAAATGTGATAATAAATTAATACAGTCCAATACAATAAACAAGTAGACAGAAATGCAGAAGCACTCGCGTACATGTACAGTACTTAGAAGCGCTGAACACCAATATGTACTACGAAATACGACACATTTTATTGTGATGTCGCAACATTCAGTTGGTCAAGCCAAGTCTCTGTTACTGCAGCAAAGGGTAGAATGGTTCATCACAGCTGTACCAGGAAGCTGGCTTGGCCAGAGAAACGTTACAGTGCAACTGTGTGATGAAAAGTTGTTTGTAAATTTTTAACCTAACTACAACCACACTTCTATGAGTACATGAACCATATCTATCTACACACATTGTAACAGCCTAGTGGAATTATTACACTTTTCTCTTTGTTAACATTACAGTAATACATTAACATATTATCTAACAATAATCCACTGAATTAACAGTATTAAAGTTTAATCTTTTGTGCTTTATCTTGTTAGAAATGTTGTAGCGATTTTACAAGGAATGTTATGACTGTAACAGCGAGTATTCGTAAAATCGGAGGTGTAGTGTAAAAACCTCAACATTACAAACTACGCTCCCTTTAGGTTTGTACTAAAGTGGTTCAATTGCACTGTACAAGTACTGCTGCTAAACAAGTAGATGGGCTTCTCACTACAGCCGAGAGCATACCTGGACTCTGCCATCATGGCTGACGCTTGTATGAGCAGCTGCGTCTGGTGATCTGTGTTGTAGGCTCGCGCGTACGCCACGTTATCCAGCACATCGTTGCCAGACAACTTGTAGCGCTCCGCCACTGCCAGCAAACGTTCTGGCCGGAATGTGCCCTCCGTGTCCACGTACAAGCACTTTCCTTCCCCTCCGTTCTGGTCTATTGGCAGCTGTCGAAAAACACAGCTCTTCTCTTAACCAAGGAAGGTGGCATGTATGTGGGTATTTAACAAGTAGTGAACATGGGTATGCAATTACAGTACTATGAGAGTACTGCCTCAACATGACTGCGCTCTACTTTACGGCTCACCTCTCAAACTTAACTACTGGATTGTGTGTCACCTTTGAGCTTGCACAAAAAAAAAATATATATAGGTCATTTGGGATAAAATGAGCACTAAAGAATTAAGCTTTGAAAAAAATCACTAGTTGTTACTGCCCCCCGACCTCTGACCAAGACATTTCCCGATCCAGGCTTGTGAACAGGAGACCCACTGCGAATGTAAACACTGCCAACCCTGTTGCAAAAATCACAAACTGTAAGTGTGCAAACTGCAGGTGGGATACAGACCCACTGTGCTGAGCTTGCATCAGACCAATTGTAAATTAGAGTACTGTTGAATTTGTACGTGCAGGGACAGTGTGCCAATGCGAACACATAGACGTCCCTCCCCCCATCCAACATAGCACCCGATGCAGACGTGCCACTAAAGAAGGTACTGCTCTACCAATTCAACATCAACAGCCAGTAAAACTGTAAGCTAATCTGCATTCCAATTTGTATTAATGGTAAAAACTAAAAAGTGTTATGCTCTTATGGATATCACTGCTACACACAACTTCATTTGACCCTGTTTTATGGATGTACATAATTTGCAACAATGTAAACAAACCGTACAACTTGCCACCACCATCTCCAGTGGTGAAGTCATGGGATTGGCAAACCAAACAGTAAACATCAGGGACACAGAAACTCGAACAGTGGCGTTCGTAGTAAGCAAGTTGAGGGAGGGTGCTATCTATACTAGGTTTAACTTGGTTGACTGAACAGAACACCATTGTGGAAACAGCCCGAGGCGAATTCATTTCGGGAAGAGGGAACACAGAACAGTGTGACGCCGAACAAGTTGGGTGACAGACAATGGATCAATTGCAGACTTGCTCCTTCTTGGTTCGGCTTCCAAATCTCCCCTCAAATATCGGCGAAGCTAGTACGGTCTCCATCACAGTGTATTAGGGGTGGAAGCCTTTCATGAGCCAGTAGAACCGAGAAGAAGTAGGCGCTCTGACTTATATAATTTGGCGCTCTTGGTGCAGGGGAAGGGCGTACAAACTGGAGGATGTAATGGATTGTCGAGAGGGGGCGAAGGTGTCGAGAGGGAGGGATGCAGGTGACGAAATTACGGTAGCTCAGGTGCGTCGGGCTCATGCTGCTTCTTCCTTCAGCTGCTCGTAGACCTTGGTAGCAGACCTCACTTCGTCCGACTGCCTTCTGATGACTGAGGCGACCCTGCCTGTGCCGCCTTCTGGCCCTATGCTGGGGCATTAATTATTGAGAGTAGGAGAAGGAGTATCTTTGTTTAGCGGACCAGACGTGAGTTAATCTCCTAATCATCGAAGTTACCAAGGGAAAGGAAAGATTAGGACGAATAAATTTCCATGGGCGGCTTCCGGGGGGCCAAAGCGAGATGCCCTGGCACGATGGCAACGCCTGTCAAGCGGTCCCAGGGGGCTGTGAGGGGTTTAGCACGAGCTATGCGGCTGGACGTACTAGTAGATGCCAGCAGCTCTCCTGACAGTCGGCCTTTCCCAAGGAAACACCTTGGATTAGCTACAGGTACCACTCGACCCCCGGAGAGATTAGCGACCGGTACAGCTCAGTCCCAGTGATTCTTTACTTGGTTCAGATGAGACCAGGTAAATGCCTCAAGGGCAGCAAGGTGTGTTCCTATCGACGAACTCCACAGCCACAGGAGTTGATAAGGATTCAGGGGAAGGTGGGTAAGGGGTCGGAGGTACATATGTCGGAAGGGAGGTTGGGGTAGAAGGTCGAACACAATGTACACTGGAACAGTTTTTATATCTAAAAGTAGCCCCAGCCTATGCCATTCCAAAAGATGTCCCTACGAGAGAGAGAGAGAGACCACTGCAAAATCCCAGTGCAGATTCGTGGACGAGGGCAGCCCAGAACTCTTGCTAGGTGTTGACATGGTGTAGTGCAGGCGGCGGCGAAGGTTTCCGGCAGTGCGTGGGTGGATTATGTGGTGACGCTAGTCACCTGGTGCAACCACCAGGCACCCCTCCTCGCCGGTGTTGTGGAGCGTGGACAGGGTGCGCGTCAGCCATAAGGGATGGCTGGAACACTTGTCCTATTGGGCAAGCTGCTTAGCGGATTACAACAGCCGCTCGCTTATGGCCAGCCCTACTGACGACCCAGGCAATGTGTTGACGAGGTTGGGGGGGAGGGGAAGATGGGCAGTGCCCACAGAAGGAGGCCGTGAGGTAGCTGATCTCTAATAAACAGTATCAGCGGATCCAATAAAGATAAAAATAGCAGAATTGTTTTTCAAGTTACTTGTGTCATAGTCAGAGGTTTGATAATGGTTATGGTAAAGTTTTTGTCTAATAGATATTAACCCATGCCAAAAGTTGCTAACAACAGTTGTGAGGTTGTATGGGTCGGTGGTGTAAAATCTCAATTTGAGTAACGTAACGCAAGTAAAGTTTGCTATTGTCCAAAACCCAAACTCAACTAACTGCTTACATTTAATTGATTACAATATCATTAACTTTTGGCAATCAAGTATCCTAGTCCCATGACCAAGGAAACTTGCTTAACTTTGACAGATATTTTTTGTGTGCTAGATGCTGCTCTAGCTGGTACCAATGTGGACTCACTAGACAAGCCAGTTGCAGCGCATGCAGCATCCCACAATCTAGATTTTGATTCCTGCTACACAACCAGAGTGGTGAAAGCCTTCACACCATCCATCAATAATACAGATGGGAACTGGCCCACCAATACATAACAAAATCCAGACAGCCACCTGGCCTCAACCTCCGATAACCACAATTCATTTTCAAATCTGCCGCCTACCTCTCTAGTTCACTTCCTGGCCGCTAGGTTAACCAATTACCGTCCGCCATATTGCAGTACAGTGTCTTCTCTTCACCCGACGAAGTCATGGGTGGCAAAACGTAGCGATTCGCGCTTCCGCGCAAAATGTCGTCCTTTTTGTGTGTGTAACTGTCAACCTCCATGATACTCTGTGAGTACATGTTTCTATCTAATTTTAAAATGTAATTAGTTGCCTAGCCGCCTTTGTTTCCCTATATCAAACTATTAATTCAGTTTCTATTTCAATTTTATTTTCTTTTTACCATTTTTCATGGGAATTTTTTGAATTTTGTTGGCGGAGCGGGCGGAAGAGAGACGGAAAGATTGACAGCTCGGCGGTGTTAGTTATCACTTCCCACATGTTGGCACGTAGGCAGCCTAACTCACCATGTGCACACTTCCCTAGCGTTCCACTGGAAGTTTTTGAAGTTATTTTAGCCGATTTTTTTTTCTTCTTTCAATGCTGTGGCTTACCTGTTGACGGAAAATGTGTTTACAATGAGATTGGAGCCAACAAACTTTTTAAATATCTAAAATTTGGGCGAAACATGCTCGAGGATTTAACTTTGGGGGGAGGGGGGGAAGTTGATAAAATATTAAGTTGACTTTAACGAAACATCGATTTAGAGTCAACATTTTCGGGTCCTGTGGTATTTCGTTAAATTGGGGTTCTACTGTACTACAGAGCCACGTGAACTAAAATTTGACTATTTTGGTACAGTTCTACAACTTAACTAATCAATGTTATAGAGTAATCACAGGTTTTGTCCTAAGCTACACAGACAATCATCGTCACACACATAACGGATCTTAAAATATATTCACTGACCCCATGTACGCACACAGAGGGGTTATCAGAGTAAATTATCTGAATTTTCCCAAATGTCTGTACAGTGCATGGCGGTCTTACAAGGCAGAACACTAAATAGTAATGTTAAAATGTTTTTAATTATTTTTCTGACAAAAATAATACCTAAAACTTTGCAAGCTTAACCAAACACATCATAACTAGACAGCATAATCTTACTTTACGTGGCTAAGCATTCTACATTAACTAAAAGTGCTATAACCCATTGCAAGTTGAAAATTCTGCTATTTGACATGTGTTGGTAGTCCTGTATTTAGTTGTTTAATATAATTAAATCTAATAAAAGCATAGTTTCCCTCGGCCACATGTTATTTATGTACAAACACACTCACTTGACTGTCCGCCTGTGCAGTATTGACAAGTCCGGCAATGTTATCAAAATAAAAAGTACAAAGAGTACTTAGCACACATGATAAACTCCAGAACTGTCATAAACTAGAATTACTGTATCACAAAGACAGACATATTGTCCAGTTTGACAGTGGTGAAAAATAACTGCTTACATAAAAACACATGGTGAGTCAATAACAGCGAGAAATCAAATTCACGCACGAGACAGACAACAGACTGCTCTCTGAATCACGAGCCACCGCTTGGCACTCCACTCTACAATCACAGTACAACCCCGCGAACTGTTACCTGACACGTCACGGCTAGAGTGTGGCAGATCTGAGTCTTGCCCGTGCGGAACTCGCCAAATATCTCCGTGATGGAGCCAGTCTCGATGCCTCCCCCTAGCAACCGGTCCAGCTCCCGTGAGCCTGTTGTCAGTTGGATGATCTCTGACCTCTTCTGATGGAACTCCGTCGCAGTGGTGAAACCCATCGGCACCAGTTTCGATGCCTCCGCCTGCAACGCCAGGCAACGCATACATGTCGAACACAAATACACTTCAGTCTTGTTTACGCTAACTTGATGGGAGGACAAGAAGATTCAACTAACATTCAGTTAAACTAAAAAGATAACATCACACAAGTTTGTACTAAGAACACGCAGACTTACAACTTAAAAAACTTTATTAAAATAAAGAAAATATTCCAAAAATATGCCTTCATACCACTTATATAAATAAATAAAAGAAATTTAGTGTAATAAAATATAGTAATAAGCTATTTTCAGCAACTTGATACCATAATTAGGTTTAACCAGGGCAGCTCATAATTGTCAGTGAATTTTTCATATCTGTGTACACCATTTCCCACTGCATCTTGCAGGCAAATTTGACATTATCATTAGCAATATATATGGCTGTAAATTTGTTTTAACATTCCGATGCATTGAAAATGAAATGATAGAGAAGAATACAGTATTGTCATTTACAACTCACATCAAACAACCATTTTATTTGACACGTTGTAGGATACCTTTTACTACACATTAATTCTGATCACTCATTGAAGACAAAATCATAGTGACACACATATTTAAGTTAGACAGTCAAAATAACATTTTTTTGATTAACTGTACACCAGAAATATTTGGGCAGGAATGCTACATATCTGGAAAAAACTGATTTACTGAACGTAAGTTCTCCATACTCACAATATTACACCGTCTGTTACATTAACACCAAATCAAAAGTAACTTATTAGTTGATGACTTGACTGAACACATCTGTGGTGCTGTTCACATGATCTGACGCCAATGTCAACCAACAGACACACACCTTATTGTCACAGTTAATTACTTGTGATCGTAGGTTCCCAGCAATACACCTGACGTGAGGATGATTATTACCACTAATCATTGTGTCAATGTTAATCAGCATAGAGAATGTTGTGATAATGTTTCTGTAATTATGGTAATTTGACTCCAATATTCAAAAGAAACCAAATATTTGCTGTGTGGGCTATGCAACCTGTCGTTACTTCACAAACAGTAGGAGGCCAACCATATGAGAGAGACATGAACAGATCTGCATCTACAGTACATCTTGTCACGAGATTGTAAACATTACCTACAGTTCAGTTGGATGCCGCTAGAGGCACTGATGTAAATAAGGAACTAGTGGAATATGGAACTTAATAAGGACTGTAACGTCTTGTTGTGCTCTGAAATAAGTCTTATTATTAAATGAATTCTAACAGGTTATGGGCCCAGATGAAGTTTTCCCGTGATTAAGTGACAGTGTGTTTAAAAGTAACATGCGCGGCGATGTCGGGAAAGCGTGTTTGATAGTAGCATGAAGCAATATCTCTGAGGTTGTTTTGTATTGGAGTCGGTAACATGGCGGCGGGTATGTCCTCCACGAACTACCCACAGTTGACAGATACAAATTTCAAGAATTGGAAGTTCCGTGTTTTGTCACTGCTGGACGAAAAAGAAGTGAGATGGGTAGTAGATGTGGAAGATAAAACAAAACTGGCGGAAAAAGAGTTGGAGAAGTTTAACACAGCGGAAAAGAAGGCCAAGAATTTTATCATAAATTGTGTGACCGATCGTCACATTGACTATGTCAGAGATGGCAAAACAGCTGCGGACATGCTTACAGCTTTAAGCAAGATATTTGAGAGGAAGAGCACCATCTCAAAATAGCTAATAAGAAAGAAGTTGCTAACATTGAAGTGCAACACATCTCTACAGGAACACTTCCATAAATTTGACAGCTTAATTCGTGATCTGGAGGGAACGGGGTCAACTCTGGATCAAGATGACAAAGTCTGCCATCTACTTCTCACCATGTCCGAACGATATGAGAATGTGATCACAGTACTGGAAACAATGGATACGGACTTGACAGTGGACTTCGTGAAGTCACGGTTACTTGATGCAGAGTTAAAAATGACTCACATGCAAGCAGAAGATACAAGCAAAGAATCATCTTTTTTTTCTTCAAGACCACAGAGAAAGTGTTTTGGATGTGGAGACACCCGTCATGTTGTTGCAGAGTGCCCTAAAGCAGAAAATCACAGAGATGTTTTCCATGGTAGCGGAAACAGAAACTATCGAGGATTAAATCAGAGATATAGTAGTCGAAGTAGTGGAGGACACAAGTCAAGCTACATGTGCTCAGAAGATGCAGAAGTTACAATTGTTGCCACTACAGGAAAAGAAAAGGCAGCCCTTGCTAAAGATAAAGGGAGTGCGGATGAAATTACATTCATTTTAGATTCAGGGTGCACCGACTACCTTATGATGCCAAGTATGATGTCGTACATGACCAACATTGAAGACATGGAGAGGACAATCAGGATTAAGGTAGCAAATGGGGAAGAGTTGACGGCCAAACAAAGAGAGACACTAAGGGTGTGCAAAGGTGATGTAAAAATAAAATTGGAAACCCTTATAGTACCAAGTCTCACATTCAATCTGCTGTCTGTGAAGAAAGTCGTTAACTCTGGGAAACAAGTTATTTTTAGTAATACCAAGGCAGAAATAGTTGATGATAGTGGCCTGAACATTGAGTGTTGTGCATCGGGAAAGCTTTATGTGGCAGTGTTTTCCCTTCGTAAAGTAGAACTTTGCTGCTCTGTGAATGTGGAAGATCTGTGGCATAGGCGACTTGGTCACCTGAATCCCCAGAGCTTGAGGT
>PNEQ01115657.1:0-58788 GCA_003012365.1 Medauroidea extradentata
TGTAGACGAGCGCGCGTTCCCGTTTATCGAGACATGCTTCTTGTGATCCCTGTAGAGAGCGCATGTTCTCCTTTATCGAGACATGCTCCTTGTGGTTATCCTGTAGACGAGCGCATGTTCTCCTTTATCGTGACATGCTTCTTGTGATCCCTGTAGAGAGCGCACGTTTTTCTTTATCGAGACATGCTTCTTGTGGTCATCCTGTAGACGAGTGCACATTTTCCTTTATCGTGACGTGCTCCTTGTGGTCATCCTGTAGACGAACGCACGTTCTCCTTTATCGTGGAATTTGTTTTTGCCGGCCTGGTTTACGTTCGTGTAATGTGAACCGAATAACGACCGTGAGAGTAGTGCAGTATTTGTAGGATCGATTTTAATCGATAGTAGTCGTTTCGTTCGTTTCAAGGCCGAGACAAAATGTAAAGAAACAGCTGTGACTTTGTAGTTTGTACCAGTAATATTTATAATTTTCTTTAAAATATTAACGCCTGTTACGTATATTTTCTTCGCTTGTTTTTTTTTTTTTTTACGTAGTCTTTATAATAAACGGTGTTGGAAATCTATCCGAGTATACTAACTATCGACTATACTCACAAATAATATTTTTTTGTACACTTCCCTCAATGTACATACTCTTCAATCTTTCCCCTTTCGCTGTCGAAGACTGAAATACGTGAAGTAGTTACTGAGTTTGTTGTTAATTGGGTTGTTTGTAAGGTGAATGGTGGGGGTAAAGGAGGCGTACATGTAGACGTAAACGTGTGCTTCCCTATAAATAGTTTTTTTTATGGACCGTTAAAATTTATATTCATCTTACCAGACTTGTATGTTTGTGTTAAAAACTTTCAAAACCATTTAGGTATTTTTTACATTGTAGCCTATTAACAGCAGACAATATACTCTCACCGCATAGAAAATTCATTTTAAAATTGTCCAAAGTTTAAAGCTTTCAGTTCGATTGTTTTGCTCGATAATGGGTGAAACGGGTGCTATTATAATTAATTTCAGCTGGTAAGTCGCTTCACACTGACACTGCGAACTTGTATTTTAGCGCACGTCATACTTACTTGTTATGTTAGTGGTCTTGTTTTTTCCTGCCGGTTTGTGTCTTTCCGTAACTCGTAGATTTAGACATGGCAAAGAAGGTGTTATAAGGTGGATATAAGTGTACCGGTGTAAGTTACAAACACAATGCTTATATTTCACTGTACTCACAGAGTTAACGTGCAAGGTTCAATTTTTATGTGTGTTTTATCTTGACATTATGGTTTTCAGAAGTGCTTGTTTTGTCGTGAACAGCCTGTGTATTTACTATCGTGGTATTATAGGTGGTTCGGGGTAAAGTGACCACTTTAAAACACTATTACTTTTGGCAATTCAGATAATCTTGTTTTCTCCTGTTAGGTCGTATATCTTACAGACAAATCAAATGAATCCGTTTAGTTATGGCGTTTTTGTGCGAATGATTAGAAACTTGGTCATTAGTAACCCAGAACGTTGTGCCAACCGTATGAGTCAATGTATTTTACGGGAGTTTTGAAAAGCAATTAATTTGAAATTCTTTAATCGAAGGAAAATTGTACTGTGTTCACATTTGCCTACGTTAAACGGCGAATTGAATTCTGCATTAATAAACGTCACAATACAATTCCAACACACGCAAATATTTTTATTACGGCTGTATCTAGTTCGCCATTGTTTTGGATGACTATCAATATGGCTGACTTATTGTTTTCGAAAAAACGGATCACATCACTGGCTTCACGAATGTCACATCTTTGATATTTCCTGTCCTTACTCCCTCCCTGGGTTTCGGAAGACCTCTTACGTTACAATAAAGCCTGTCGGAAAAGGGAAAAGTTAACGTTTACGTAAGGTTCTAATGAATTAAGTCAATTTCCTATGTTCATTATTTATGTGTGTGTCATCGTGTCTGACTAGGCCAAAGAGTTTACTGCGAGATATTATGGAACGTTTGTGAATTATCTGCTCAGTGTCAAGCCATATGTTCTTACCGTCGTATCTCGTGCAATATACTTCAGTGGTTTGGAAAAAAATGTTTTGGCACCATATATTTTCGTGATTTTCCTCTTTCTCTGGCGATGAGACACATGGCGAGTAAATTACTTATAAATTATTTTTTCCTTGCATATTTACAACTGATTGTTTGTAGATTGTATAATTGTTTGTGGTGTCAGTAAAAAGTTTGTTGGTAACCGTTTTGGCGTTTTTTTTTGTTAAAATTAGGAGAAAGTTTATTTTATTATTAACAGTGTAATCTGATAGTTCCGCTGTGTGATTTTAATATTTTTGTTTTACCACTTAAAAATATGTGACATTCACAAACTTTTCTTGCTCATTTTTTTATTTCAGTGCAAACCCTGATCGCACAAAATGGCGGTTTTGACTTCCTCCGCAACTCGTAGCGTGTTAACCAAACTGTCTTGTTGGAGGGGCTTTAAAAGTGGCGTAGTACACAAATAAATGCTGTATATAATAATTGCAAATGACAGTATTTGCCGAATTTTCCAGCAGTAATTTTTCACGTTTAACGTATTTCTGTTGCACAATCTCTGAACGCCAAAATGTTGGTCATTTTATTCCGCTGCACGAAACTGTGTTAAACGAATACGTATGTCACGTTGGCAAAATGGGTGATTAAAAATTAGCATTACTTATTATATTTCTATATTGACTACCAATAATCTGAGAATTTTTATGGCCAATTTCGTGTCACATTTAAGATAAGTATGCACTCGTGCGACCGTTGCTTTTTATTTAACTCATTGGAAGCAATATGAAAGGGAAGTGATGTGGGTGAATTGGTACACGCGTGAAGAATAATACAGCCTGTATGCCCGACGCACTAAATGGGCGTGTCGGTTTTTTTGTTGATTTTTTTCATAGCTTCATTTGTGTAAAGTGTGGCGTTAGTCACGTGGTTTTTTTTGTGTGTCTTTTCGTTTTATTAATAATGTTTGTATTTTCTCAGGCAGGGCAGTCTCAAAAGTACGTTTTTAGAAAGTTTGAAAGCCGTAATTATAAAAAAAAAAAAAAAACTTTTACCAGAAATGACTGAATATTCACTAATTATCAGGTTTATTTTCTCTGAATACGGATGGAGCAGTCTCGACCAATTGTGTCAGTATAACAACACTGGCAGTCAAGGAATATTCAGTGATATCGTTTTAGAGTGCAGTCATTTAAAAATCAATCGCCCTGAGAAAAATATTTCTTATATGTACTATTCTTGCAATCCAGTTGAATTGGTACCATTTGGATGCTACCTATGACAGTGTAGTCTGGTAAAGATGTTATTTGCTCCTTTTAAGAGAACAAATTGTTGTTGGAGTAATCCAGGTTGTACCGACATGCTAACTAGATTGTTGTTCCCATTTTAGCAGAAGCGTGATGCGTATAACAGTACATTTTACTCATGGCAATGGACATGCACATATTTTAGGTGGTTTTTCACTGATTTAATTTGTAGCAACTGCTTCACCGGGAAGTAGTGTTGAAGCATGTATTGAACTGTTTTTTTCTCTCAGTATAGGCTATCAATATGTTGGGAACTAGTTAAGTAATTTAGCGGTAAAACGACCACTAGCAGCGACACGCTATACAATAAGCCTCAGGCGACTATTCGTCTTAATTACTCCTCATTAGCGTACGATGATGCAGAACTAAGGGGGAGGGGTGACGTTGACGGCCGGCTCGAGGCAACGGCTTCATTTGTCGCCAAGTACAGTAATCTGGCGCGTAATAGTGGGCGCAGGTCGAGGCACCGATATACCGCGCGGTATAGCGAGAACCGAGTGTGTGTCGACGGCCCGGGGTCGTATATCACGTCTTACCGCGTTATAATCCAGATCCACGCTAGCCAACGGCCGAAATAAATCCCGTCCTCCTCCCCCCTCCTGCTCATCGTGCCTACACTTTAAAGTGCTCTTTTACTCCACGCTCGGCTGCGCTCTGGCGCTTACTTTATATGGAAATTGACAAGCCGAACGTTAATTCAGCGCGAGCCCCGGGGGTTAAGCTGTATGACCCGCCGTGAGCTGCCGTGCAGGCTATTTATGAGCCAAGCCCCCTCCCCCATCAAATGTCTACCATCCCCCCTCGCCAAGCGTTCCTTAACGCGAGGTTTTTTTTTCGCCCCCGCCCCTCCGAAGTACGTGGTAGTTACCGTAAGGGTGGTTTTGTTGCTTTTTGGATGATGGGTGGCCAGCCCGTGACTGGAGAAACAGTTGTGTACTGCTGGGTAAGTCAGCACTTTGGAAAGACCTGCTTTCTGTTTTTTTGTACCCTTCCGCGTCGTTTGAACCTCGTCATTGGCGTGCGCCTATTCACTAGTATGCATGCGCCGGTCGGGCGGCAGTTGTTAGAAACGCGTTTATATCCGCAGTCAAACCAATCCTGAGGCGTGATTCAACCTTATAAAAGTTAAACGTGGTGTAACTAGAGTCGTATTGAAGTTAAGTTTCCATTTAAGTCTAGCTTAAATTGTATTGTTTCACAACACACAAATGTTTCTGAGTTTAATTCACCCAGTTTCTTTTCCTGTAGGCCTACTGTGAAACATAAATTGTTAGTGTCTAGTCGTGTTGTAAGTGTGTCGTCGAATTGAGTGATAGTACTTTTACTTTACGATGCTTGTATGGCCTGGCCATGGTAAAGAGAGTATTTCTGTTGGTTGTCTTGTCAAGAGTAATACACAAAATATAACAATGTTTTTACTGTGGCCGTAAACGTTGTTTTTTGTGGATGGAGCTTTGCAAGCACTTTATCACTCACACTATAGTCAGTAAATACAATTTTACTGCAAAATTATCTCAAATTTCAAAAATATGTACGGTTAAAAGTCAATAACACTGTAACCGGATGTTTCAGCAGTTTGTTAGTTACTTGTAATTTTTAATACTTGCAAATATATTTCTCGTACCTCACTCGATCTTGATCCTCTAATTCCTACCAAAATTCCAAAAAATGTATAGACAAAATCATATAAGCAGGTTGATACTTTAAAATTGTCATCAGAATATGTTGTTGTAAGGAAATATTTTACTAGCTTAATAATGCATCTTCGCATTATCAAGATCAGTTTTGTAGCCTTTCACATATTGTAAACTTGGGCAAAATATTTTACTGCCTGAATACGTAGGCTATTTGTTGCGATGTGCACAACCAAATATTTGAGAACTGTTTTTCTCCATTTATTAATGCCGATTTACAAACTAATTTAGTGAAAACAAAAAGTTTAGTTCTATGAATTATATAACGTTTTCACTTATCGTTGACGCGAGTCTCGTTGGGGCGTGATTTGCTCTATCCTTTGCTCAATGTGTGGGGTGTACCCTCGTCAGCAAATCTTTAAGGATTTTAAGTGACTTCACATTTGCATGCTGGCCGAGTCTTTGATTTCCAATTTTTAAGCAATTTTAGAGTATAATATCCCATAGATGCGGTTTATAATTGATTTAGTTAAAAACCATCCAGGAACTTATTCTTTAAATCACTAAATCTTCAAAATAGAATGCGGAATTTTCCGTGAAAAATATAAGTTAATAATTTATTTTACATGAAATGTTAACCTACAAATATTATTCAGTATGGCATTAATTACCTGAAAATTACGCAGGCCCTAAATATGTTTACTGTTAAAACAGTTACTAAGAAAAATTGTAACTCTTTGGTCGAATAACATTAGAAGAACTTTAATTAAATATTAGATTAGTTTGAAAATTATATTTTATGTGAAGAGAGTTAATTTCGAGTATTATACATACGTTTTTAAAGCCGCCATTGAGATCATCTCGTATGATATTTTTCATTAATGATTATCATGCAGATAACTTAGTTTTTCTGTAACAGTTTTCTTTTTATGTTTATAAAGTAGACTTTTAAATATTACTTGAATTTCATATGCGTGTTCGAACGTGATATGGATTTCTTCAAGAGCACATAAATCGTTCGATTCCTCTGATGTTACGCCAAGACCACTCGAATGCAGTTTGTGAATTTTACTATAAATCACGTCTCTCTTTGCGCTATTATTCTTCTTTCATTCTATAATTTCCCGAGTGTTCACGGAAGTTCCGGGGAAAAAATCATGGAAATCTGGACTTCTAATCTCCCCTCTTCAGTCATTTTATGAATCTTCCTAACTCCAGGCCCTTTTTTTCCTCTCACTTCTTTTTTTTCCTGTTCCTTTTTTGCATTCCCCGCCCACAGTGTGGCGGTATTTATTACAGCGGTATTATACTTTCATCTGGTGCTACTGCACGGGAAATGACCCTCGCTAAATGTAATTTATTCGAAAAATCTGTATTCCTTGAGCTCTATAGTTTTTATACACTGCTTTCTGACGGAAACAATAGGTCATTAAAACAATTATTTTTTTAAAAAAAAAGTCGCGTAGCACCTGTTTTAATCTATTTATGCAACCTTATTAATCTGAGTTAGTGCACGCGAAATAATTCAGAACTGGCGGATATTAAATTAATAAGTAAAATTTAATTTTTTTACAGTTTAATTTTGAGTAAAAACTATGCCTTTTAAGAGGACATGGTACAGTTTAAAATTGTAGGTTTCTCGAAGCAAGTTCGCAAGAAAATAAAATCTGCGACTTAGACAAATAGTTTTTGCCAACTTTCTGAGCAAATATTTGTCTCGAGTAGCGTATTTATGCACAACATTCTCTGACGCCGAAATATCGTACATTTAATTGCTGTGCAAGAGATCACGATTTACATTTGCATCTTTCTGGATAAATTTCTGCTTATAAAGTTGGCTAGTACCATTATCTAGTGTTGTTTTATAGTTTTTCTTCATCGACTGTCAGGAATGTGTGGATGTCAAATGGTGTTTTTAGATTTTATTTATCTGCCGCACACTCTGATGCTCAGTTTTAGACGCCATATTAATTTGTTTTTGCCATTTTGAAAATTTGAGAAGAAAAGTGTTTTATCTGTGACTATACTGAAAATTCTATTTACTTTACGCACATGGTGATTGAACTGGTAATGTGTAATTAGGTCACAATCAGCCAGGAAAATTATGAACATTAAAAAATGTTACACAGATTAAGGCGTAATTAAACATTAACAGCTAAATCACAGTGCCTGTACTGAATCTCAAGGTAAATAATAATGTGCTGTATAGGCACAGATGTAATGTTTCTTAACGGAATTTTAAAAACCGAAAAGTAATAAAATTCAATGAGGCGACTGAAACCGAGCCTTAAGCTAGATGAGCTGTTCGTCCCGTGTGGTAGCGCATAAACATGTACGCCTGCATGCACCTAAGTACCTATGCAAATTAATGAACACTCAAGGTAGGCCTAGGCCTACATCAATCATCCCGCTCGCACACAGCCTTCCATGTATACAGGTTGCTCCTGAACTTCAGGTAGAGACGCAGTGAGATGATTCCTTACGAAAAATAAAGTAGAACATATATAGGACACGTAGCACTTAGGTTCAATATTTAGGGAGTGATGAGCCTTTTAATAACGCGTTGTAAAACCGTATGTTATTAAAATATCGGAAACCTGATCATGTAAGACGACAGTGCTCCAAACTTTGATTTATGTTATTAGGGTCTTGAAACCCACGTGAAATGATGGTTGATACTGTTAAGTTTTTAGCAAAAACTTATTTGTGGGCAGTTCTTTGAGCTCTTTGGGTTAGAGGTCGTATAATTAGATTGATTAACTAGCTTACAAAGCAATAAACTATAGCTTCCACAACACCCCTAATTATGCACACAAATACTACTGCACCACAGAAACGTTAATTATCTCTGACAATTAAAGAACAACATTGTTTATCATTAATTAATTAAATACTACAAATAACAATAAACGTTCCGTCATATATCCACTCATCAGTCTCTCAAATAGTGACAAAGTCTAATCTTAAAAGTCTGAAGCTGTTATGGCTCACCATGTGCTACGTAACACCCCGAGTGCACCACTGTCTTCACTCTTGAGGTCTTCGGTTCGACTGCCGCCGTGCACCTCCTTGTTGGCCGTCGACCCGCAGCAACAGTAATCTTGTTTCGCCCAATAGGGCTCCGAAGGTATGTGCTTGCAGCCTCACAGTAGACTCTGACATCTCCGAGATGTCTTCACCAGTCTCTCTCCACAGCCATAGCACCTTCTTCTAGCACGACTAGTAGCGAACTCACCTAAAATGCCAGTGACTGCTCTCGCCGATACAATACCTCCAGTGTTGTTCTCCAAAGCCCATCACCTTACTGTAGCATGACGACATATTCACTGTTGCCATCGATACAACACCCCAAGTGTTGTCTGTCCCTTCTGCAGCCTTCTGATGTTACTCATCATCGACACCTACCACCTTCCCCGTGTTGCCATCCTCGAGACGCCGCACTTTGTCAGCTCAGCCGCACTGTCACAACACTCCAAATGTTGTCTGTGCCCTCTGCAGCCCGCTGATATTTCTCAGCTTAGACACCGACCGCCGTCGCCGTGTTGCCATCCTCGAGACGCCGCACAGGTTATGGTGGGCAACCACTGTAAATAACACTATCCACACTTAAAAATAAGTTCACGATACTGTCTGAACAGGCACAAATGCTATTAGGTGATTATCTATCCAAAATGTAGTAGAAAACCTTAAATACGAACAATATCAAACAATAACTCGTAAGAGAGATATCCACCCTTACTAATCGACGTTTTAATAGGTTTTAACTGAATTAATTTAAACCTACTGGTCATTAACGAAATATTCTATGAATAATGTTGTTACTTTACGTTGATCTTAAGTTGTTGCACAACTACGTTGTGGTGTACGAACATTCCCTACCTGAGAACAAATAAAGGTGTGGTAAGTTCCTACCTATACATGTGTGTGTGTGTGTGTGGGTATTTTTGTTGGTTTTCAAAGATGCAGTACTCATGCATAATACACGTCACCTTCATGGGTGTACTGTGTTGCCTGCCAACCCGCGTTGCAAGGCTGGTCATACGACCACTGTTCAGTTGCTGCGTGTGAATGCGGATAATGCTGTAGGACAGTAGTATGTTCGTACAGATCTTCTGATAGTTTTAATCCGTAAGGGAAAACCGTAGATCGTAACTGCACGAAAATTTACCTTGTAATCAATCCACGTGTATTTTACAATAACTGTTCAAAGTGGCGACCACCTTCTTCGCTACACAACTGACAGCGACGAGCAATCGATTGTCTGACGCGATCAGACATGTATGGGATGTTGCTAATGGTAGTACAAGACATCAGTAATCCGGGCGCGATGTCCAGCTACTGTGTGAAGTGAAGGGATTTTAGCGCTGGTGAGGGGTGGCATGATGTGAGTATGGAGCAATGCCGGAATGAAGAGGCGGGAGAAACGGGAGATATCGGATAAAACCCGCCGACCTGCGGCATCGCCCGGCACAATTTTCTCATGCGAAAATCCAGGACCGACCCCTCGGGAATTGAACCCTGATCGCCTTGGTGTGAGCTACAGGGTTGTAATTTAATGTCATTTTATGAAAGCAACACACTGTCCTACAACATGGTGACCATTCTATTTACTTAACCATGAAGATTAGAACAGCAAATATTACGTTTGCCTCCCTAGGAAATTTGGGAGGTTGCACCCTGGCTTCACTTGTTTATTTTATTTAACTCCGGTAAGCCTGCAATTCGAAACATCAGTCATTTGTTTATTTACTTAGGAAATATGGCGGACGTTGCTGTTACTTTGTGGCTTTTCTCGGAGTTCTTCAGTTTCTCTCGTACTTGAACTCCGCCGCTGCCCCATCCTCATGTCGTATCATCCCCAAGAGCGTTCAAGCCGTCGATAAAATATTTTCTCCTCCTTTCTCATTTACCCCTTCCTTCCTTCTCAAATTTTTTTTATTGTAAGTCTCTTTCGTCTGAGCTAACCGAGGAGGACAGCCTACGTCCAAATGCTTCTTACTGTGTCTTTCCTCTTCTCTCGTTCCCCTTCCCACACTATAGTCTCTCTCTGTCTCTGTCTCTGTCTCTCTGTCTCTGGGGGAGCGATATTATGTTTTTAGTGCGGAACGCCGCTACCCGCCGCTCAAAGAAGCCGGCCCTGCGTGGCCCTGGGGCAACACTTTATTGCCCTGAGAAGCACAAATTCCCCTCGACCAGTCAATATCGGTCCGCCCCGCTCATTGCATCTCGGCGGAACAAGCCCTGAACGCACGTTGTGGTCTGCCCTAACCTCTCTCCCTATGCCATCTTTCTTTCCATGTCCTCGGCGCTAGAATCTACGGTAAGGCTCGTGCCACGTAACATACCGTGCTGTGTGTAATCCCTGTACACTAAAATCATGTTTAAAATACAACTATAAATTGTTCTGGAATATAAAAATAATATATGAAAAATTTGTTAATTGAAATAGTTGAGCGTAATTCATTCATTGCAGGAGCCGTGAACGGGCTCGGGGGCTCTTTCAGTATCTTCTCTCGCAAATATTCAAAATGCTCTACCAACCATCTTTGTTTCTATACATTATCACTATTTCCTAGCTACCCTCACATGCTCCACTTTTTTTTTTTTTTTTTTAAAAAGCTATATAGTTACCGTCCAGGCAGCGCTGATTATTCATTGTGGTACTGAGCCCTGCCACCAGGGGAGCTCATATCTCTCTACCCATCGTCTTAGTTCCAGAATTGCCTGCTAGATTGCGTTGGTGTTGCATTTAATAATCGTTCAGTTCATCTTTGTTTCCTATACTCGCCAATAGGAGCACTACCCCATAAAGTCGATTTTCCATACCTACATTGTTAACTTTTGTGTTCGATGTTCCCCGAAGCTAATCCTATATATTGAGGAAGTGGCTCCTTTCCTTAGTCTTTGGAAACACCTAACCCTTTGATGGAAAGGCTTGAATCCTCAGATTTTGGGACTTCGTGTCAAAAGGATAAAAGGGGGGAGGGGATAAAAAGGACATTTTTAGAAAATTTTGGGAAGACGATTTTGATGATAAGGGAGACTTTTTGACGATTAAATAGGGACAGTTTGAAAACTAATAGAGACAGTTTAGGATAAATAGGAACATTTTAGAAATAGATGGTCTCCGAAGATTGCCGAGCGCGCCCGAGTACATCACACCCGATACTCACTCCCCGCTCCATGTCACTGCGCCAGCTCTCCTATTTCTATGCCTAGCAAAACCGCCCATCGATTCGGCTCACATCATTTTTGTTTGCATTTTAAGCTAACTTAAACTAACCTAAAATAAACTGTCTGTCATTGGGGAAGAAGAAAGGAAGGAAGCACGCCTTCGAAGATCGGTGCGTAGAACATTGTATTACGAACGTTTCTTCATGCGCTATCTTATCGAATCGGTGTACGATAGGTACCCTCCAGGCAAAGTGAGTGTACAACGTTGATCATTGCGAATTGATTCTTGCACCACGTTGCTTCAGTGCTTTACGCCCACATCTGTAGCTCTGACTCATTTTCAGTGATTGGATATTTTGATACCTCTCAGCGTCTCAGGGCTCTGCCCGCAAATCGCAGATGTAAGGTGTCGCATTAACCTTATTCTGATTGGCACAGTCAAATGGATACAGAACTACGCAAAGAGAAGCGGCCAAGTGTTACAGTACAGAAAGGCATACACGTGTGCACGTAAGGCACTGCAGGACAAGCTGTTGAAAGAAAAATTAATTTGTGTAAAAATTAAGGGTCCCTACAAACTGCGTAAGAGAATTCCTTGTTTGAAACGAGGGTGAAATGTTAGTGTTCTCCGTTTAATACTTCATGATGGCGCAGAGAAAATCATTTTTATGAAATTCTCCGTAATTAAGTGGTGAATGTAACGTCATAAGTCAATAGTAAACAATGAATTAATAGATTATATTGTTTTGAAGTTTCTGTCGTATGTATAGTAATAATACTTGAGCGAGCGAGATATTTTGGTCAGCGCTTAACATCAAGGTCTTCACCGCTTGTGAGGGATAACATGAGGTGAGTATGGAGCAGCGCGGGAATGAAAAGGCGGGGGGAAACGGGAGATCCCAGAGAAAACCCGTCGACCTACGGCACCGTTCGGTACGATTTCCACATGAGAAAATCTGGAGACAGACCCCGCCGGGAAGCGAACCCGGATCTCCTTGGTGGTAGGCGAATGGTCTGACCATTCGGCCACCGCGGTCCCCTATAGTTATAATATCCCATTAACTACCTATTTAATAAGACCGTGCATTATAGGCGCAGTACCCCAGATTTTCGCATGTTGTAGTCGTGCCGGACTATGACGCTCGTCGGCGGGTTTTCTCGGGGATCTCCCGTTTCTCCCCGCCCCTTCATTCCGGCGCTACTCCATACTCACATCATATCACCACTCACCAGCGCTTAAGACCTCGATGTTAAGTGCTGACCAAAATCTCTCCCTCACTCACTCTCAATTTTCTATTATATATCTTAAAATAATTCAGTTCATTTTGTTCCGATTGATCATCGCCTATTTACATAATACCAGAATTCATGAATGTCATCTCTCACGAACATTTGAAAGAATCCCAGCAAATACTTCTGGCAGTTTTCAACTGCGGAGCGGCTGTGTGTCATTGGTATAATTAGTATTTATTTTACTGTGGCTGAGTATGTTTTAATCGAAGCATGTTAGTACATTGTTCATTGTTCAGCCAAAATGCTTAATATAAATTCATTTTTGATTTATTTAAATCAGTGTAATTTAAACTTTGAAAAATTACATATTTGACTTAATGTTTTACTATCACCACTCAGTATATAGCCTACAACACGCTACGTGTTCATAGAATGTCGTTCGTGTAACAGAGGATTTCTTTTCCGTTTGTCACAACAGCCGCTCCTGAGTTGAAATAGTTTCTAATATATGTTATGTACATAAATTGGGTTTCAGTTAGTTGCCTAGGCGACAATATGACAGTACATTATAATGTACGTGTAAATGACTTTATAGTCAAACATTCACATTCAGCTCTTCAATCTCGTTTGGTTATATCGGCGAGGCAACGCGACGGTTAATCCCATTAAACACGTGACATTGTGAGCAAGCGCTGCTATTCGTTTTTGTTTGCGTGATTTAAATCACTTTCCCCGCGGGTGGTTTGTACATTCTCGTAAATCGCTGTGAGATCGATCGCTAGTGCTCTAACTGCCTACGTGTGGTAACCATGTTTCTAACTGACCGTTGTTAGTAGCTAGAAGTCTGGCGCCCGACATGGCCATGCTTCTTTTCGGTATTGATTTTTGACAATGGGCGCTAATATCAGGATTTTCCCAACATTTGTGGCGTTTACAGAGTTTATGATTAATGCTTTCGAATCGTTATTGCCAGGAAGCTAGTTTTTACTAGATTTACAAACATATTTAGTACATTACTTAGTACGAAGAGGCACAATTCCTTTGTATTTTTAAAAAAAAATTCTAAAAATAACGATAATTTTCTTTATATATGGCCATATTTTTAAAGAATACGAAGGGACTTGGTTGTGTGGTTTTATTTCTTTTAGCATATTGCGTATACTATCTAATGTCAATGTAAATTGTGTAATTCAAGTAACTCTGTTGATTTTTGTTATAAGCATGTTCCCGTAACTTGCAAATTTTGACTTTGACATGCCGCTATGGGGAGACTGTGAGAACTAAATATGTTTCACAATTGGAAATTGTAGTGACAAGTTACGTCTATAAAACTAACACTATGTCGTACAAATATAAAAGTATGCACGTTTGCCACGTGAGCGACCTTAAGAGCCTGCGTCACCTTTTTTGTTAATAATATCCATTTTAGTTTAATACATGAAGGATGTGACGCATAACATGCAATGTTTATTTGTGGAAACATTACATTTTACTATTAGGTACGTATTACTGGATTAAAATCGGTACTGGGAGTCATTTAGTGTTTGTTTTTTATTTGGTATGCGAGAATCATCTTAAAATTTAAATAAGCTCAAGTGATTAGCATAGTTACGCTTTAATTTTTCGAATGCAATGTACGTAATGAAAGGAAGTGTAATTACCTACGACTTAATTGGATTGTTTTCAGTAAAATCTTGCCAAATATTTAATCTGGAAAGAATAAAGAAAAATTCATCGTAGTAAGTGGCACGGGCTTTTAATGGGCAGTGGTGACCTGAAATTGTCACCTAACCTTCTCAAAATTCTATTCCTAAGCAGGTATAACTCTTGTCCATTGTTCAGTTTTGGGATAATATTTAAAGGTCGGAGCTCTGCGCACCGCTAGGCGGCCACCTTGTTCCAGACCTGTGGCATTTGGGGCCTTGGCCGATTCCGTTTTCTTTTCCCCTTCTATCAAGGGCAGCGTAAAGCCACTAAGAAATTAATTGAAAAAAAAAAAAATCTCACGTCGTAAGGAATTTTCATGAATTTTCGGGGAATGCAAAAAATAATTTCCGTTTATGTCGTGAGAATTGTCGATCAGCAGAGCTCACGATTTTTGGTGGAAATAATTCTGCAACAGTTAGTTTCAATGCCTGACGTGCACATTTGTAGCTTTTGCTTTATGGTTATTGGCAGAACGTATTATTGCGCAGATGTGGCTCAATCGACTGAGCCAATCAGAAGAAAGCTACTGCGACACAACACGTCTGTGGTTTGTGGGTAGAACCACGAGTTGTCGAGAGTTAAGAACAGCCAACCACTGAACTTGAGGCTGAGCTACATATGTGCACATAAAGCATTGAAACTAATTGTTGCAGAATACTTTCCACTAAAAATCGTGGGCTCTGTCAATTAGTATTTATTTAAATTATACCAAATGTTCCTGAGATCTAAAAGCTCTATATTGGAACTGTACATAACAAGCACGATGGCATACTACAAAAAAAAAACGATAAAAATTATGATATCCATAAGATATATCTCATAATCAGAAGTAATTTACCAAAAATAATTAACACATTCGCTTTTAAAGTAAAACATTCCCGAAAATTTCATACTGAAGACAATAATATGTTAATCATTATTCTCACAATCGTACATAATAAGAAACAATATTTATGCTTGATAACAATATTTTCGAAGAATATTAATACTCATCAGATAACAAAAACTGACTCCATACATGTTCCTTTAATTTTCTTTTAATGTATTAAATTCGTTTAAATTCTTAATGTCCGCTGGCAACTTATTATAAATAGAAAGACGCTGATAACACAATCCCAATTTACCATACTTAACTGTAGCTATTTCATTTGCAGTCAAATCAGATGCAAATCTTGTCTTATCATTTGAAGCTGCATTACTGTGACAAAACCTGTTTATTACCTTGTAAGTGTACAATGCTATGTTTTTGTATATGTTCATCCTTATCGGCAAAACTTTGGTTGTAATATATACTGATTTCTTTGATGTAAAAAAATCCATCTCCCCACAAGCTCTTTATTGCCCTTCTCTGCAACACTTCTGTTTTAATTTATTTATACGTTTCCTTCCCCAAACGATATTCATAAATCCCAAATGATAATTTATCGTAGCAAAATACACCTGTCTTAAACATTTTGTGGATAATATTCTTTTCAGCCTACTCAAAACTCCAACTATAGGTGTAACCTTTCTTTTTACATGTTGTATATGCTTATCCCAGTTTAATGTGCTATATATATATATATATATATATATATATATATATATATATATATATATATATATATATATATATATATATATATATATATATATATATATCCAAATATCTAGCACAAGTTACCCTATTAATTATAGAATCTCGTATTAATAAATCTTGCTCTTTCTTGATATTACTGGATGGCTTATGCATAATAATATAATTAGATTTTTTGTATTAATTGTAAGTCTATTACAGTCACTCCATTTTACAATCTTCACAGTGTCCTTTTGCATATAATCTAACATGTATTGAATATTATTTCCAGTATAAAAATATTAGTATCATCAGCGAATAAATACACCTATCACTAGGAACCGGAAAATTTCGCAAATTCAATTACCTGCAGGCTAGAATTCATTATACTATGCATACTCAAGCCCCGTGTATTCGTATATTGTCTGCTATTCCACTGAATAGAAGCTAGTGGACAAATGGCAGGGGCTTGAGTATGTATAGGATAGTCGAATCTAACGTGCAGGTCATTGAATTCGCGAAATCTTCCTGTCCCTACCTATCACTTCAAATTTAACATACCGATATCATTTACGTACATTTAATGCTGTTTGTTGGATTTCAATTAGCTTGTTATTAAAGTAAATTAGTCTTTACCATGGACAAGCCTAAAAATATTAATATTTGGATGTCATTTGCGGTTGTTCGAAAAGCATAGGATGTAAAAGTTACTAGACGATAGCAATATCCGAAGTAATGTTTTCCAGTTAAACCGTATTTATTAGAAATAAAAATTCATATTTATATTTTACTTGGCGTGAAGCTTTCATCCGTCTTACTCGTGTTTATTTGATGGAATAAAGAAAATTGATATTTCATATCCAATATCCGGTCTTTCGTAGAATAAGGTATTGTGGGATTTCTTTTGTCGCTGTTTCCTGTGACGTGTACTAGGAAACTCGATATAACCCACATAACGCACACTAATTATTTTTCAGCCTTACTTGGTAGTCATGCTGAAAACATCCTTGCGGCTCACAATGCCTTTTCCGGCGAAATTCGTTATATATATCCTCGCTGGAGCGGAAGCACAATTAAGCCGGCTGCTACACGACCTGTGTGCGGCGCGTGGTGCTGTCAGCGGATTGGTTGTCAACATCGTTAAGGGTACAGCTTTGCTATAGAGCGCTACGAGGAAAACAGGTTATTAAAAACATGCTATAAGTATCTACAGTGGTGTCTGTTTACGAGCAGCGTGTGTGAGGGCCACGTCTGCTTCGACCGTCAAGCGGTATGCAGACTTTGTTACATACATAGTGTGCTACAGTGCACTTTCAATATATTCCAGTTCAAGGCCAGAAACTTTTTATTAACATTAGTGAAAAAAACTGAAAAACGTTTTAACTCAGTGCTTGAAAAAAAAATTCAAGACTAAGAACAGGCATACGGTGCACAATTAGTATATTTAGGCGTTTTTTTATAAGGTACCGTTCGTTCGCAAAATATAGTTTTGCTTGATTTCAGCTTATTTTCGTAACAAAATTGAGATACTTTGGGTGCAAAAATCCGATAATCTGTTAATTTTATTGCTAAAAAAAATCTGGTATGAATTACGATGTATTTGTGACAAATCAATGTAGGGATTGTTCGATATGAAATTTATGTTGCCTTTAAAAAATATTTTCAAAATAACTGTTATAGCGTACAGGCGTACCATTAAATACACTATCAGTAAAATTACGTCAATATGGATGTACCTCAAGATTCATGTATCATTTGAGCACCCAAATATTTCCATTCGTAACTTCATACACGGTCGATACATAGGAATTACGTTCCGCACGCTCATTACATTGTTATAATGATTTTTCAAACAAGCGTAATTTATTTTCAGGCCTTTGGAACTTGGACATCACCATTCCAACACGAAATTATTGCAGATGAAATTGAAAAGTGTTTCATTATTGCTATATGACAGATTTAAAACGGCGCGTCGTTTGCCAGGCGAGGCACTTAACACCGTCTCTGGCCTGCAGCTAGCTGTGGGCTGTGTGTACCACACACGTGACTTTACTGTCACTAAATAGTAGGCATAAATGCTCTGATGCTGTCCATCGAGAAAGATCAAATTAAATCCTACAAATTAATCTATAGGCCGTTCACGATAAAGTGAGCACTGCATAAAGTTTTCTTTCAACCGTTTTGCAGCCATATTTACTATTTTTAATATGATAACTTCCATGTAACTAAAATAAAAACCAATGTGAAAGTTTCAACACTCTTAAAAGTTAACATATATTGGCCAAATAAAAAATATTTTTAATTAATTACAAGTTCTGCTGAATGTTCAGTTTATACTGAACAGCCTTTACATATGCAGCTGTGCTTAGTTGTCAGTGATTGGATGACATACTCTCACCTGTCTTGTGGTTCAATGACAAATCACAGACGTATGATGTCACGGTAACCTTATACTGATTGGTGCAGTCAAATGAGGGACGTGTATGAACAAAGACACGCTGCCAATAACCATAAAGCTTAGCTGCCGATGTGCTCGTTAAGTATTGAAACAAAATTGTGCAAAAATCTTGTCGCGACTGAAGCCCGGCGCACACGATACAATATTTCGTATTAGTTCGCTTACTAGAGTGTTTACTAGTTTCCGTACTGGATAGGTTACAAGCCGATTTACTAGGTGCGTTACAAGTTTCTGCTGCACACAATAATGGCTGGCGTGCTTGTTTTGTAAAGAGAATTTTCTCCACAACATGAGTCTGCCCAAGCGACGAAAAATTGCCTTAGTGACACGTCTCGTTGCTACAGACGCACAAAGGAATAAGGAGAAAAAAAAGTTTTGTGGGCAAGAAAGTGACTACGGCGGAATCAGAATCGCGGCACCCTTGCTGTGTTTTTGGAAGAATTTGAGTAGGAACATTATGGCTATGTCTTGTGTTTGTGTATATTTTGCCGACTTTCGAAATTATTATTGCTGGAACTTCTTTTTGTTTTTGTAGTCAGTTGGTTTTTCGTCCACTTCTTTCCTTACATGTTTCCGAAATATCGCACAATGTAATCTGCTCTTTCGTCCAATTCTTTCCCTCCATGATTGCTTCTCAATACTCACGCGCGCCAAACTTCTAGTGTAGTTGTTTTGATGAATTCTGATTGGCCGCTGCCTAAATATTGTAGTGCAGCTCGCAAGGAAAATAGGACGCCAGCAATTAGGCAAGTTCCTGAGCTCGCAGGGCTGCTAGTAGCAGGCAAGATTTTGAGTAGAGAAGCTAGTAGCCGAGCAAGTACGACTCCTAGTATATAATATTGTAAGGAATATTGTACCGTGTGCGGCGGGCTTAACTCGTGGCTTTATTCATTACAGATTCTTTTTGTATTTAAACTTTAAAAATATTCAATTTAAAAAAATTAAAAAACATACTGTTGCACGATATTTTAGCTGTAAATTTCGTTGCTTCTTTTATTGCCTTTTGACACTATTTCAAATTTGTGTTATATTGCTAGCGACCTGACAAATTCGCATTTTCTTTTGGGCACAGGCTAGAATTCCAACAACTTTTAAGTTCATGTCACATTCACAATTGGCTTTTCAGTTATTTGACTCCTCCTGGAAGTCACTGAGCCAATAATATAACTAATGCGGGCCCTTATTGCCGTGTCAGCGAGCAGCTAATGATCAGCTGTTGTCTGATTCAGTTTCCAAATATTCTTTGACGCTAACTTACAGGTTAGAGAAACCTGCGAATGTTTCCCGTCTCTATATATTGCTATGGGAATATTCAGTCCCGCGATTAAATAAAAATGCTTTCAAGATAAACCACACCATCGCTAAACAGTCTTTCGTTTTTCTGGTGACCTTGTAAATCTGACGACAGAACCATGACCACCAAAGTGGGTACGTTGCTGTTTCTGCTGAAGACTGCGCCTCGCAGCGCTATAGTCAGCCTTTCTCCGGGAGCTGGGATCAGAGATAAGCCTTTCTAGAGCGGTCAGAGGAAGGGGAGGGAGGTTGGGGTTAATCTGGCGGTGAAGTTCTTACTGGACAATCGTGAAGTTTAGTATAATGAGGGGAGTTCCTGATTTTTGGTGAAAAGAATCCTGCGCCAACTTTTTTCTGTTCCTTGTGTGCACGTGTACATCTCTGCTTCCTGGTCGGTGATTGGGCATTTTTAACTCTCAGTGACTTACGGTTATACCAGCAAATAACAAACACGTGGTGCCGCATGAAAGTTTTTGTACTTGGCTCAGTCAAATGAGATACGGCTCTTCACAGATACACGCTGCCAATAACCACCAAGCAGAATTGCTGATGTGCATGTAAGGCACCGAAAAAAAAAAAAAAATTGGGGCAAAATTCTTTTCACGGAAAAACGGGGTATCTACCTATAGGTCGTTCGGGATAAAGTGAGCACTAAAGATTTAACCTTTGAAAAAAAAAATCACTAGCCGTTACTGCATATTAATCGACATTAGCAAGAGTTACATTATTGCTTGTATTGTTGGTAGCTAATAATTGCATGTAGTCCCGTGTATTTTCCTATTTTAATACAACATTAGTGAAAGAACCTCAGAAGAAATATACCTCTCTATATTTAATTCACTTTCAAATATTTATTTATGTTCTTACTGACATTTCTACTTACTGTATAATTAGACTGAATTGGCGCCAGCAGAATGTGACGGTACCTGGCCGTTGCACGTGGCCGCTTGCTCCGCGCCTCAGACAGTTCAAAAGTCCACCGACAGGTGGCATCACAGGTAGTCGCCGCTTCGCTTGCTTGAAAGCGAGTTGAACCAGAACATATTTGCTGTTTCACATGTGCGAAAATACGATAGTTTATTGTTTCTGTTAACTGCGTCGTCATTGTTAACGGCAGTAGAACTGAAAGAAACTTGAATTCTTGGATTGCGTGTGTCATCTGTGTTTTTAGTGGTGGTTTTTGCGATACAAATTCAAATATACTTATGTCCGCATTTACGAGATTCGTAACGGTAATTGTGCGTGTTGTATCAGTTAGCCGACGGACAAACCAGTAATATAATTCGTTAATAAAAGCACGTGGCAATATTTATGTTTATTTTTGGCAGAAATATATAAATATATAAACTGGCAGAAAATAGAAATTTATCAGGTTTTTTTTTAGTGCTCAATTTATTCAGAATCACCTGTAAAATTAGTGGCTTTACTAACGCGGTGTATGTTCGCATCATGTAGCAATCTCTTCTTTTTCAACCAATCAGACGATAATGCACCAAAATCACAGAACAAACATTGTTTATGAGGATTTTTTTATATATGTTGCAGTGCGAGTTTACAATAAGACTGTATCGGTTCGTGGACATACGCCATTGCTCATATTTTGCTTACCAAACTTGTGACAAAAGACAAAAAAAGCAATTTCAGACGAATTCAGTCAGTTTATTTCATTCTACAGTAAGAATTCTAAAGATAGAATTCAATGAATTTTAGACAACATCCAGATACAAAAGATGGACATAAAGAAAACCAGATTCCCAATATGAAAAAGATGGAACTAGAAAAAACAAGAGTGGACGGTGGCCAACAAAAAAATGAAAAGACAACACGACGTGCGAGTTCCGTTCGACGAAAAGTTGCAACGTTTCGATAATTGCAATCTGTTCCCGCCTTCAGACTGAGACACAGATGGTTATTCCCTCGTACGGAATCAACTCGACTAACTACGGATAAGTATAGTATGTCATTCATGAATGTCAGCTAAACCGAAGGATGTCCTATTGTTTGCTAGTATCGAGCTGAAACTGAAGCGACTTGGCATGTTCGCAGTCCACAAGGGCGAGCCGAACATAAACGCCTTGTCGCCGGTCTCTCGAGCCACTGACCTCCCGCGTGGTCGTGCTGCATGCAACTAAAGGTTTTATAAACTGCAACCCTATCATTTCTCCGGCATAATATTGAAGATAAAGTAGTGGGCCATGTCCCTTGAGCTGCTTTGAGGATTATGTGTAAGAATGCCGTGTAGATACAGAAATCACCCCTGTTATGGCTGTTTTATGCAAAATGCTTCAGAGATGAAAAGATATCTGAACAACCTATCGTAAACGAATACTTTTCGCTTGTTTTTAGTAACCACGCTACACCTAATTATTTTCAACATTTGTACGTAGTAAGTTGCAGTCTGTGTTTCGATGAAGATAATTTATCAACGAGAAATTTAGTACTGTTTAGTTGGAATGTAACCTGTAAGGACCAATAATATACTGCCATCTCGAAACTATAAACGTATATGTAATTTTGTAACACGTTAAAAAATCCTAATTGAAATTTCTTCGTTGTTTATACAAATGAGATAATATTTATAAGCGTAAATATATAAACATAAATGCAATTTAGTTAATGTTTATATAGTTGCTTTGTTTTGGTTTTAACGAAAGAGAATTTTAATGAAAATAACAGTTACGAGGTATTAATGTTTGGTCGCTGCCTAACATATTGTATTTACGCAGGTAAGCTGCTGGATGTGTAAAACTAAGTACCAAACTACAAAACACCTTACCATGTCGGAAGTATAAATTAGATCACGTGATAATTTTGTGAATTAAAATCGCTAGTTGAAACATGGCATGGGGCATATTTACCTCAAAAATGATACAGCATTTTTATTCCGTAATGTTTGTTATTGAAACTTTACTATTGCAGCGTATAAAGATCTCGTATAGGTTCCTTGGAAACGTTGGTTTATAATTACTGCAGTTTTTTTTACATATAACTGTACCATTACATATTTTAAAAATTTACGTCATCTTAGGTGAGTAGTTTGGAGGTCGGCTAACATATTGGTAATATTTGACATTCATTCAAAAAACGTACCTTAAATGTCCGTTTTAACTTCTGCTTTTTCATTTAAAATGTAACACGCGTAGAAAATATCGTTATTTTATTTCACATAAGGTCGAGAGATACTGTATAATAATGAAACAGTGTGATGTGTAAAAACATACGGCCATCGAAGTTCCCGTTGGTCAGGCAGCACAGTTGACATATGAAAACTAAGTAGGGCCCGGATTTTCCACGTGTACGGAACGTTGCAGACTTCGCAGACGTGTGATGGATTTTCTCTTGGAATTGTCGTCACCCTCGTCGGTGCATTGTGCATTCCGTCACGCGGCAGTTGCACAGAATAAAAATGTATTAATATATTATTAGTGCTGTCCTTAAAAACTAGCGTTTGACTATGCGTTTCCTTTATAAACGAAAAATGCCGTTTGCCGTTGATATTTTGCTTTTATTAGATTACCTCCACTGCCAATCAAATAAACGTAACTCACATCCTTCGTTTGTTCCAAAGATACGTTTAAACGGGCACGTAATTGGTACAATATAGTGCTGGCCATAAAATTGGTTCGTTCTAACGTACATATTTAGTTAAAATAAACCGCTGACTGAAGGTATTAAGGTGGGCCAAACCCACGGTGCAAGTAGTGTCAGACCGATTTTCACTTATAGGAAACATGGCGTGCTTTGCATTTAGCGAGTGGGTTTTCTCAGGGTGTTTCAGTTTTTCCAGCTCCATCATTCCTCCGCTATCTTGTAATTACTTCAAATCAATTCCATAGCTCTTTCATAGGAGGGAGTCCCAGGCCTACCCTCGGGTGGAGACTCCAGATAAGACCAAGATGCTGTCGGACAACGAAACAACCGTTCTTTTTGGCCCGAACGAAGCTGTCATTTTCAAAGTCGTATTCTTCTCCTCACACGGTAACTGTACTACCATTGACCATTGGTAGGTACCTGAAATATTCGTGTTTTATTCTAGGAACAAGCTAGAACTTCAGCAACTGTACGTTCCTGTCACTTTCGCAACTGACCCTTGACTAGAGCCAGTGATTTCTGGTGAAAAGAATCCTGCAACAATTTGTTTCAATGCCTTATGCGAACATCTGTTTCTCTGCTTCACGGTCAGTGATTGGAAGTTGTTAACTTTCGTCGTCTCGAGGTCCTACCCGCAAATCACGGACGTGTGGTGTCGCGGTAACATTGTTCTGGTGTTGGCGCAGTCAAATGAGCCACGCCTCTGTCCTATTATATTATGACAATAACCACGAACTAGAGTTGCAGGTGGGCACGAAAGGCAATGAAACAAGTTGTTGCACAATTCTTTTCACCGAAAATCACTGGCTTTACCCTTGAGTTATTTGTAGAGACCTTGAAAAGTTGGCGTTTTCTTTTAGGTACAAGCTAGAATGCCAACGACTGTAAGTTTGTGTTACCTTCGCAATTGGCCTCTGACTTATTTGACACCTCCTGGAAGTCTCTGAGCCATGAATGAAAATGTAACTTATACACACCTATATCATTTCAACAGGAAGAAGCTAATGATCATCTGCTGTCTGCCTCAGTTCACAAATATTCTTGCAGGCTACTCAGTGAACCCGCGAATTTTTCCGGTCTCTACTTATTTGACACCTCCTGGAAGTAGCTGAGCTAATAACAAAATTGTATCTAAATAAGGGTCAATTTCTCTGTGTCAGCGAGCAGCTAATGAACAGTTGCTGTCTTCTTGAGTCTACATGTGATCTTGGAGGCTAGCCTTACAGGTCAACGAACCCGCGAAGCTTTCCGGCCCCTAACCATTAGTACTGCGAAGAGCTGAGGCAGTGCGCGACACTTTCCTCTTCTCGTTATTTCTTGCCCTCCTCCCTCCTCCCCTCCCGACCTATGACTGTTTAATTTTATATATTCTTAGAGATGATGGTTTATCGCGGGAAAACTTGACTGTTTGTTGGAATTCAACACACGTTCAGCTTATCAGAAGATTACTGGCTTTAGCTTGTACTTGGCGCTGTTACCATATTTGACTGAACCAATAAAAATCCCGATATTGTAATATTTGATGCTGTTATTGGTCTGCAGACATCTACATTGTGTCAGAAGTATATCACCGAATCATATATGTTGCAAGACACTACAGAGTTTTCAAGAATATGTCGGTACAAATTATTTTCGCGATATACGTCATCTCTATGTATTCTTTATCTATCACATCATGGTCCGTATGTTTATCGGGGACCTCCTATTTCCCCCGCTCCATACATCATGTCTCCCCTCACAAGCGCTAAAGACTGGATGTTGAGTGATCACCAAAATTTCTTCACTTCACCCGGAACATAACGTTGCGGAGTGTCTTCTGGTGAAATCTAGCCATTCGCCAAATAAAAGCGAAATGTGCACGTCTGTACTCATCCCACAGCGGAAATGTACTCTTGTCGGATGCTGCGTAGCTCTGCTTTAAAACTGACATGGTGCGCGTGGATGCAGATGTCGAGACCATCGACCAACAGCAATAAATGTCGGGCGCTGAAATCCGAGATGAAAGTTAGTGCAGGGAGGTTATCGATCAGTGCAAGATGGCGTCAGGTGCGGGCAGCGGCCGCTGTGTGCGGTGTGCGCCATGACCGCTGTCGGCGTAACTCACGAGGACGGCAGGGTTGGAAGGGGTGTTGCAGGGCAGGTGCGTGAAATACGGCCCCATTTCACGGCCGCCGACTGTAGCGGCGCGCAATTCGTTGCCGGCGAGCGCCCCCGTCTGCTTGTGAACGCGCCCTGCAGCGACTTGCTCATCTGACTCGAGGCAACAAATGCGTAGATTGGGACAAGGTTAATTCTCCTACAGGTTAGGAAGAACATGTTTTTATACGGGAGAGTTTGGCACAGGGAACATTTCTGCCGTTAGTTTCGCTGCTATCGCTAAGGGACCAGAAAAATACGAAACCGTTGTAAAATTAAATTTAAATAGGCTTGAAAATGAACTAAGTCAGTTAACTTAAATTTACAGTGAAAATAAACCAACAAATAAACTATTTAATTGGGACCAAATATGTCGAGTTTTGAGACGTGTAAAACCTTTACACTGGTTTTTAGTTACATTAATATTTTTGTATTTAAAATAGTAAATATGAATGCAAAATGGCTGGTAGAAAGTTTTAAGCAGTGGTTACTTTATTGTGAACTGTCGGTATTTCGTAACGAACCCAAACGTCAGCGACTGAAGTTACCATAAAAATATTATTATTATTTAATTGTTGGTCTAGATGATCTTCAGAAGTGCTCACTTTATCGCGAACCACGTATATAGGGATTTATATGTTAAATTATTATCTGTTGAACTTGTTAGTTGGCGAACCTTCACACATGACACCTCTGACTCTTTTGTTATTCTTGGTGCTGTCCAAGTTGCTGTTAGATCTACTTGGGTTGTATATTTCAATACCTTAGAAACTGTGAAATTACAACTATTTGCATGTCTTAAAACACTCGAAAACACATACTTCAAACCTTTTTTCTCCACGTATACATTCTTGTGGCATTTTCCTATTTTCAATGCAGAATTTTTTTTTGTCCGAAAGCGATATAGTTAGAGACATGCAAAATTCGCGTTATCATTTGGTAGCAGACTGAACTTCACTCTCCTATACATAACAGAGCATAATCTGCGATTCAATTGGCCACGAACTTTTATGTGATGTCATTTACTTGTGTTACGTCTTTACAGAGATTGGCCTCTCTACCGTGTAAGCATTCTCCGCGGCAAGTCACGGCAATATCGGCCAGCGGGCGACATCGAACGAGCCTATAGTCACTTGGAGTCTAGCCAACTGTCAGAAAATAACGCGAATTTTGCATGTCTCTAGATATAGTCAAAGGTGAGTGAGCTCCTCGAATTCGGTTTAACGTGTAAATAACCCCTACCCTTCTTAGCACCAGGTTTCCAATGTAGGATGGAACATAAGCGGCATTATGTATTACGTCCAGAAACAAATGCATAATTAGCACACCACGCGAATCGTATTCTAAATTGGAGACGGAAATGTTTGTGCGAAAATGTTGTACGATGACATTTTATGTGCACTGTGTGGCAGCATAGCACTGTAATTGGTCCCTTCTTGTGCTCCACAGGTATTTATCTTACTTACTACTGCTATGGCATGTAAATTATGGGTGTATATTAAAATCCTGAGCAGTCCATACATGATTCTACGAGGGTTTTTTTCCTTCAACCTCCGATTGGCTTTAATATAAATAAACGGGAATTAATTAGGAAGTTATCTGTCAAAAGAAACGTACATCTTTACACTATTGTACCACATAATCACCGTGCAGATTAAGGCATTTGTCGTAGAGATGCACCAGCTTGCCGATACCCTCCTTACAGTCCAGATTTGGCACCGAGTGACTTCCACATTTTCCCCACGTTGAAAAAGTGGCTTGGAGGACGACGCTTCAACACCCATGATGAACGGCAGGACACTGTTAGAACGTGGCGGAATAGGCAGGAGACATTCTTTGCAGAGGGTGTCGGCAAGCTGGTGCATCGGTACGACAAATGCCTCAATCTGCACGGTGATTATATGGAAAAATAGTGTAAAGATGTACGTTTCTTTCGAGATTTAGATAATTGCCTAATTCATTCCCGTTTTTTTTATTACAGCCGATCGGAGGTTGAAAAAAATAACCCTCGTACATTTACTTGGCGTATCACTAGGGACCCCTGTTTTTCGCGAAAAGAATTTTGCCTCACTTTGTTTCGGTGACTTACGTGCGCATCTGCAGTTCTGCTTCGTGGTTAGTGATTGGATATTTTGACTCTCACGAGCCTTGGTATTCTACCGACAAATTACAGCCGTGAGGTGTTGCAGAGACTTTATTGTAATTGGCTCAGACAAATGATATACGGCTCTTCACATAGACACGCTGCCAATAATCATGAAGCTGAGTTGTAGATGTGTACGTAAGGCACTGAAACAAAGTGGGGCAAAATTCTTTTCGCGAAAAACCAGGGTCCCTAGTTGTCTGTGAAACTCTTAAGACTAGTAGGAATAGGTAAACTTCTCAGCCTATAGCATGCAACGAACCATCCTACCCTGTCTTTGTTACAGGAATTCATTCTTCCTGTGTTTGGTTCCGGCAGACTAGTTCAGTGTGTGTTGTCGGCTATAATACAGCTTCCCTCTGGTATGAAAAATTTATTTAAACTGTTTTACACAAGAGTTGAATGGGTTGGGGTGGCTGCAGTCAGAGTAGGCACTTTGTACTGGAACTAGTTTAATGGATCATTATTTAGGTGGGGTTATGGTTAAATGAAATGTGTTAATGTAAGATTGGTGACGTGACTTAACGTAGTTTACATTATGGATTACTACACGGTTGTACTACATAATTGGGCGGAGTTATTCAGAAGGGACCCAATCCACAAATTACTGGAACTGGGAAATCAAAGTCGAAGTCTACTGTGTCCATATAAATCTTGTAGAAACCACTTTTTCTGCCTTTTTCTTTTCATTAAAATATTGTGATTTAATACTTGTCCTTTTTCTAGGATATATTTCTTACTTTCTTCTTCTACTGGGAAAGATTATCTGAAAATTAATTGGTTGTTTCCGTTCTGCATAAATCCATCCAATTTAGATAGGAGGGGAGCGTCTGTTTAGTTAGTTACGTTAAGTTATACTCTATGTTGGATGACCTTTTGGACACCTTAGACATCACTGTTGGTAACAGAGGTTGGTGATGAAGGAAGGTTCGGTTATCGACGGACGGCGGCGGCGGCGGCACGTCGTGGGTCTCGACCCAGGACCATCCTGGCGAGCTGGTGACGGCTGGAAGAGATAGACCCCGATTCCTCCGATACGTTGCGTTATATTGTTTACGGTTTGGGGGCTCTCTGCAGAATTTGAATTGTTTTAATAATTTTATATTTATACGAGAATTTAAATTTAGAGGCATGCATTGTGACTGTTTTTACAGTAATGAAAATAGTCTAGCTTGCATAGTTTTTGTATAATGGCATGCCATTGCCGAAATTTCCATAAACCGGTTTTATACAAGAAACGAAAACCAGCTGACATACAGATATAGAATAATTCCCACTGTAGAACACTGTTGCGGGCTACGTCCAGGCATGAATAAAAACCCACATTGAATATCTTTTTGTATTTAAAAAAAATTGCTTAATTTGTAATAAAAAATTGTAAACTTTCTGCCTTTTTTTTTTAATACAAAAAGTTTCAGTGCAATTTTTTTACACATGCCTGGTTATAGCCCAAACAATTTCCTTCAGTGAGAATTAATTAGTTTCTTTAAGTCAACGGTTTTATGCAAATTTTGGCTTTTACTTGCCATTACACAAAAACTACAAAAGCTATAAAATATTCATATCTGTGAAAAATAGACACAATGTATGTCTACAAAACAATTCATATCTCGTACAAACATAAAAATTATTAAAACAATAAAATGATTGCGTGTACTCCCCCCTTAAGACAGTGCAGGTTGGGAGAATCGCTAAGGCCCTTGTCTTGTGCAACACTGTCGTCGTCGCTAGCCCATCCTCTATGCAGGGCTCTTGGTATTTATATCACCTTGCATTGTGACAACTCTTCGCCACTGATTCGCACATACCTGACCCCCCCCCCCTTGCAAGAATCTTTCAAAAGTCAAATATTTCCTGTAACTTAACTGAATTGAAAGGGGCACGCGGGTAGCGAAATTTGTTAACATATGCACGCTTAAGGTTTAACGAGGAAATTGCTATGTAGGCCTATTACTTTTTATTAACCATTGAAAAGATATTTCTGGTGTTTCGAAGCTGTAACATCCGTTGTTTTACATGTCCCAAACTTTATCTTGTTTTAGACATCATATAAATTTCCCATAAATATACAATTCATAGATTTTATATTTTACGTTTAAGAGCATGTGAATTTGTGATTTTACTGTTAATTTTTCGTGCAAATTGTTCTCACAGAAATTAAATATTTTACTGTGAAAGTAGAAGCACTGACCTACTTCAAGATATTTTTTTTTAATTGTTGAAATGGGCTAATATAAAAAAGTAACATAATATTAGTAAGAAATACAGATATTCTTATCTGTGTTATGATATAGGTATCGTGAAGTGGGCTATTGCTTTTATATATTTTCAAATTTTCCACTTCTTATGTGAACGATCGTGGGTAAGTAAAATGGCGACTTCGAAGCGCTCTGGCATGGAAACTATTAAATCAGTATTGTTTGTTTATGGAATACTTGTATTTTAGAGAACGCAAGTTTGGCAGTGTTACGTATAAACAAAAACATTTTTTTTTGTTCTAGTCCCTTTAATGGGCCTCCCTACCTGCGCCTCAAACGCGTATCGGCGAGTTACGGCTATTCTTTTTATGACGAAACTATTTAACATACATTATATTTGTATGCATGCTAATAGAACACGCACTTCAAACTGTCTCTATAGTTTTGAAAATTCAGCATGTTTATTAGAAACATAATTTTTGGGCCCCTCAAAATGACCAAAAACAGCTTATAGATTCTGCTGTATCTGGAAAAATAACAACCGAATTCGAAAAACAGAAGTATAGAAACAAGCTCTAGACTATATTACCCGCAAATGAAATAATGTAGTCATCGCTTCAAGTCCCATAGGAAAAAGGATAATAGTAAAGCACTGCACGTCAACTGAGTGGCTTGCGCGCAGAGACGATAATGTATTATATACGTCTGTCAAAGCAGCTCTTACTTCTAATGCCTCACACACACACACACACACACGCACGCAACCTGTCTAGGGAGGCCCCTTAATGTGTATGACTTACTGCTTGAGGTTCTTTGCACTATTCTATACATGTAGTTTGTTGTATTTGTGGCAAGTTTAATTCCACAGTTTTTTTTGTCAAATACGCAAGAAATCTTTGCTACTATATTTAAGATTCTGTTGGCTTTTTATGGTTGTGCGAAATTCTCAGTTTCGCCATGGAAGGAAAAAAAAGCTATGAGGACAGATGCATCTTAGTTCTGTATCGTTATGTGGCTTTCTTCCCCTCCCCCCTCCACAGTGTTTGCTCAACCGCGCCTCCGATGAATCTTTATCATGTCGTGTTTATGATGCTCTTCGCTGGAAGTTTATTTCCAATTTCGCCAAAGTGGCCCATTCACCCGATAAGGCGATGAATTCTTGTAAGAAGCTGTCGCCGCTGATACATTCTTTCCTGCAGCCTCCGCCATCGTATATCCTCAGTACGCCTGTTCTGCCGTGAACAATGGCTTGAGGACTTCCCCGACCTCCCTTCACCCCACCCCCCTTACTTCCCGTCCGACGTTCATAGTCCATTAAGACGTCACGATGCACCAACTCTTTATTGCCGTCAAGAATGTCGTCACTTAAAAGTTCCAGAGTGTCTTTAAATTATAGTAACGCGTTTTCGCCAAGTCCCAGGGGAAAGTTCCGCTCGCTACTTTGTTTATGGGGGTGCTCCCCGCCCCCCTCAACCATCTTCATTCCACGAGAGGAAATAGCTGATTTATTTCTCAACGGAGAGTTGGAAGCAACTTCTTCTGGAAGTTGTTACGGCCGTTAAGTTTAGTCGTGGTTCTGTTTTCTTCGTGTCATTTCTCCATTGCGGCGTGCTAACCAGGATTAACGGCACTTGAACAGCTAGCGGGTTGTATAGTATGACTCAGAACTAAGTGTATTGAGACTTGGCAACACTGTGTTTTGTTTCCTGAGGTTGCAGTGTTGGCTGATTACTATGTGGCACACATCGCGTGGTTATGAGTCGTTTTGTGTTATGCTATCGTATTGTAATATAACTAGAGACAAGATTGTTTGGTGAATAGCGATAATTTCGAAATAACGCCGAAAAGCATGTTAATACACCGCCAAGCATCGAACTTCAATTTAAGTCATGAAATAAAAATAAATCGACTGAACCTCTGTATTTTTTTTGGTAAAACCTCGATTTTTCCCTCTAAAACCATCTAATATTTTAATGTACTGGTTGCATGAAAATCATATTGTCTGAAAATTTCAAGCTTGGCATGATTCTAAAAACCGATTAGTCCTACAGTGTTTATTTTCTGTTATGTTCATCAGTGTTTTCCGTCGACTGCTCCTGTCGTTCTGTAAACTCATATTTCTCCGTAACTTACTGGTAGCCATTCACTCTTGGACGGGTCCTATGTCGGTGATAGTTGAGGTTACTTAGTCGGGTGGTGGTAGTGGGGGGGGGGGGGGGTTGCCCCGAGCTTCTCCCCGATCCCCGGACTTGTGTTTCAATACAGTTGACCTTAGCTTGATTCACGTCAGGAACTGGAGCTGTTATTTTTTTTTTTTTGTGAGAAGCTTATTCTCAATAACGTAGATTTCTAAAAGTTATGTTTTACAATTAACATGAATATTTTATTAAGTAAGAATTTTTACGTACCATATATATTGTTTACAAAAATAAAAACGATAGCACTGAATTATAATCTAAAAATATAACCATAGAATCTTGTCCTTAATTATAACGTATAAGCTGTTTATATTAATATAACACCAATAACGTACTTGGTATTCTTCGTTCTGTGCCAACCAACCTGCAGTTACACTGAGTCTATGATTTATATTTATCCGCACAAAAATAATTACATGGCGATACTTTGTTAAGTGCTCTGCCACCTCTTTTGTCAAAGTTATCCATTTAAGTTTAATAAATTACGAATGCGACGTATAATCGGCAATATCTTTTAATAGAAACATCACGTTTTATGATTATGTGCGTATTTATGTACTAAATTAATGGTAGGAGTTATTTAGTCTTTATTGCAAGGGGGAGAGATAATATCTTTAATTTTGAAATGGTGTAAGTATTTCATAACTACGCTTTAATATTTAGAATACAGTATATGTAATGAAATGTAATACGCTAAGCCCTTACCGAAAACATTTGAATTAAATTATGCCAATTTTGAAAATTATAAAAAAAATTTGTCATATTTAGGGACACACGCCTACACCACGCTTCAAATGCGTTGCAGCGCGTTCGTAAACAGGTTTTTTTCTACGAAAATATGCCACGTGTGTCCATTGTGCCAACGTACGAAAAGGAAAACTTCGGATAAGGTCGGAACCTCATTGTTACGTTGCCACGCTCATTAAAAACACAGTTTCTAAGCCCTCCAAAATGGCTAAAAACGGCATTTTCAGACTTTCGTACTTCAAAATGTACTAATCGGATGTATGTGTATCTTATATTGCGAACTGCACTGAACTTAGCTGCAGACTTTCCACCAATAAAATCATATGGTCACCGCTTAAGAGGGCGTGGCACATAATTCAACGCTAAAAGCATTAGTATATAACTAGGTTTCTTGAAGCTAATTTGCTAAAAAATAAACAATGGCAATCCTAGACGATAGCTTTAGCAAACGTTTTAAACAAAATTGTCTTCAGTGTAACGAACTTCTGAGGCACCATCTCTGACGCCGGAACCTCGTGCTTTTAACTGCGGCGTAAGGGGTCACGCGTAACGAATTAGTAATTGTGGATAAATATTTACTCATAACGTTGACAAATACCATTATCTATAGGATTGTTATTCAGTATTTTATCCATATTGGCTTCGAAGAAAGCATAGAAAGCAATTGATGTTTTCAGCGTTTATTTATCTACCACGCGCTCTTAAGGGCGCGGTATACCACAATTTTAATTACAATTTTTTATTTTTTTTATTTGTACCAGATGTTTTTTGTTATTTTAGACACAAAATGTGACTAAATTTGGCTCCGATGAAATTTTTTTATCTCTCATAGTTTTCGCGTAATGGCTTGTTGTAGTCATTTTTGTATGTTTCCGTTTTAACGACTACACTAAAACCAAGTGCTATACCAAACTATAATAAAAAAAAACATAAAGTGGATAAAAACATTGCAGGCTACAGTATCATGTTCGTAAAAATAAATAATAAAAATTATTAATATTTAAAAAAATATTGAATTTTCAAAATCATTATTTTCAGTTTTATCATTAAAAAAACAGAAATAATTTTTATTCTATATTTTTATGAGCATGACATTGTAGCCTGCAATGTCTTTATCCACTGTGATTTTTTTTTGAGTTTGTTATAGCAGTTGGTTTTAGTGTAGTCGTTAAAACGGAAACGTGCATAATATGACTTTAACAGGCCATTACGCGAAAACTATGAGAGATAAAAAAATTTCATAGGAGCGAAATTTAGTCACATTTTTTGACTAAAATAAGAAAAAAATATCTGGTACAAATAAAAAAAAAAATAAAAATTGTGATGAATATTGCGGTAGACCGCGCCCTTAGTGTCCCATAGTAAAAACCGTTCTGCGGGAACCTTACACGCTAGTTCAGCGCTTGGCTCGTTGAGTCGACACGGCATTTGATGCGCGCTTCGAGGTCGACCTTACTGCTCCGTCGCTTTTGAGCCTCGTACGCTCAGGTAGGCGGCGCCCTTAAAGCGGTCGCCTGGATGGTGCTCGAATCGCGTGCAGAATGTTCGGAGTTACGTTTTTCTCAGAGACCAGTAAACTTGCTGCCTCAATGCTTACATACGAAAATAAACCACACTTCACACTACTTGTGAATGTGACTATCGCACACATTGGAAGCATTATAAAGTCCACAAACTTAGCTAAAATCGGCTTTTTACGCGGTTATTTCTCAAGATACATGTAACGGATTTGTTCGAAATTGAGGTCTACAAGTACACTGGACGTTGCTACAGTGACGCGTTCAGTAAATTAAGGGTCACCGCTTCAAGTCCCACAGTTAAAACGTTATGGCGGGAATATTACGCGCACGTTTACGACTTTGGCCGTAGATGCGATATAACAATACATGTACCGGCCGACATCGCTCGCAGCGCCTCATCGACTTCACGCACACAAACACACCCTTCACCAGGCGGCCGCCTTAAGGTTGTTCAAGTGGGGAAAAAACATAATTTTATATTTGTATGAAATAGTGTTAGTTTTGTACACATTACTTGAGAGTACATATACCTCTAACGGTAAAAAATTAGCTCATTTAGTTTTCCCGTAATGGCACTTCAAAGTCAAAATTTGCGTATTTTTACTTCATACAAAACTTGAAAACCAGTTAACATAAAGAAATGAAAAAAATCATATCAAAACTACGCATTACTGTCTATGGCCTGTAGCATTTAAAGCCCGTTAAAAATGTTTATGTTAAATAAAATATTTCAAAATTTAATTTTTTTTTGGTACTTTTAGAAATTTATTTTAAACACATAAATATTTTATAATGTGTTTGTATATGCTTCAAGCCGTAGACGGTGACGTGTAGTTTTGATGAGATTTTTTCGATTTCATTATATTTACTGGTTTTCAAATTTTGTATGAAGTAAAAATATGCAAATTTTGACTTTGAAGTGATATTACGGGAAAACTAGATGAGCTAATTTTTTTTCCGTTAGATGTTAATGTTCTCTGAAGTAATGTCTACAAAACTAACACTATTTTATACAAATATAAAATTATGAATTTTTCCCCACTTGAACGCCCTTAAGGCGGGGTCTCACCACACGTGCCGAGTTAGTTTATTTTTAGTTTTTTTTTTAATTCTGAGAAAAAAAAGTGTGAAATATGCGTTTGCTGCAATCAGCTATACAATTTTTTTAATATTCTTGATTCGCTCGACTGATTGTGACCTAAATGTACGTAAAAAATTAAACTGCGATACTTGTATTGTAGCGCAAGATAAATAAAATTCAAGCTATAAACTTAAAGTTTACCCTTTTCTTCTCGTCAAGATGTCGAAACAAAGCTAAAAATTAAATAATTTAGCACGTGGGGTAAGGCCCTGCCCTAGGAAAAAAAATACGTGCATGTAGTACATGCTTCACAAAGTTGTGCGACGTCTTGAACGTTTACAAAGATTACTTTTTTTTTTATCTAGTCAAGCGTGGTGTTCTTTAGATTGTGTGTACTTTGACCACAGAATGTTTAGGAATACAGAAGTGAAATAGCCGGTACGAAAGCGAACTCATTCACACGACGCCTACCGCCAACCAGCGTCAAGTCCTGAAGACGCAGCCAATAAGGGCAAAGCATACATAGTCCATCTACAACTCAGAGAAATAACACCAACGATCAAAAAAGTTAACATAGCTAGATCTATCAGTTGTTCATTCCTTTTCACCAATCCCTGACTGAAAGAAAATACTGAAACAATAATAATAATAACAATAATAATAATAATAATAATAATAATAATAATAATAAAATACTTTGTCAAACAATAATTTACCACCAAATATGTTGTTCACATCACAACGTTCTGATGGCGGCATTGTTGCTGGTTAAATAATTAATTTTGTGAAATTTCATAAAAAAAATACATAATTGTGAGTTCCTACCATGTTTCGAGTGCGGTACTTTGGGAATTTTCGGTTGTAAAACAGAAATAATCAAGGAAACCCAATAAATCAATACGAGAAGGGGTTACTGCCTGTTATTCTATGTCTTTTAAAGAGAATGGTGTGCTGCACATGCATAGGCCTATGTCTTATAGTGTACCACGATATTTAGAACTACAGTGGGCCACGAAAACGTCTACAGTACCAACTAAAAACATAGTGTCACTCACAGATTTACGTTAAACCTGGCTCGAATTCATAATATTGGTTGGAGTGACTTTGTGTGTGGTTATTTCTGAATATAATCACCCATTGCTTCATATTTTAAATATTTTGTTGTTTACAAACTATAAATTTGTAACGCTTTTGGCATATTTAAAAATCATTACGTTTTAGGGTATACAAAACTAATAAACCAAAATCTACTTCAGGTAGGTTTCGAGTGTGAACTATAATATACATTAACATAAAAAGCAATGAAGGATTCATTGTGGAAAAAAAAAGTATCTCAAACAGTTTTTTACATTTTGTTAAGAATAAACACGCAAAAAAACACTCAAATTGCACACTTAACACATCTGGGTGAAATTGGTTTTAAACACGCGGTAAAATTGTTGTCGCGTCGTTGCTGCTGCGACCTCTTGCTAAACACACAATCTAGTTCTGAACCTAATTCTTCAGTAGCCACCGTCGTGAACGGTTCTGTTTTTTTATCCTATGTCGGGAATTCGGCACACGTTATGTGTTTGCGTTGTTCTCGAATTCTCGAATCTTCTAGAATTTTCGTGTTGTCTAGAGTCTTCTTGAGCATTTTTTAATAATTGGGGTTTAGATTTTTTATTAGCGTTATTGGCCGTGGGCATTAAATTCTAAATAAAAAAAAATTGTGTGGCCGTATTTTCTGGTTAGTTGGCTAGGTTTAACGACGTAAACAACTGTTTAGCCATATAATAAGTATTTAAAAAAAATAATAATATTAAAACAACTGACAGAATTCCTTTGGGATTGTTTTTTTTTTGTATTTATCGTGTGTGTCTTATATTTGTTGTTTTTGTTCTTTTTCATTCAACACAGGTTTGATCAGCAAAACATGAGCGATGGCGTATGTCCACAAACCAATAAATTCTAATTGCAAATTCCCATTTCTCAACATATAATTCACACTTTACAAATATGAAACAAGGCCTTTTTACCCATGAAATGTAACATAACAGATTTATTTTCCTTACCTAACCTAATCTGTCTTTACACCCGGATGCAACGCACGTAACAGTTTTCATCAAACTGTTCAGCAGTACCCGTACCATAATAGGCGCTTACGAAAAACGTTACTCTGTCTACTCGATAGAGTAGATATTTCTAGTACGCATTTGTAATGCCGTATACGTATATTGTACTTATATAGATATTCTGCACTGTTCTAACCTGGTCTTATAATACAGTTCGGTTGGCAACTGATTTTGCTGCACATACTACTATTCGAATTTATGTGCGGTCGAAATAACCGTTATAAAAGTCTGACGATTGGAGAGATCTAATCACGTGACCAATACTACCGACTACCGAGTAGATAATACTTACTACGTTTTCGTAATCGCCTACTGAGAGATGTTTGTGTTGGGCTACAATAAAGCATTGTTCGCACAAAACTGGCATAAATCGTTGTCTTCCAGTAAGTGCCGACATGCCATCTCCTGTGTCCTCCTACCTCCATGTTCCGGACAATATCCGCCCAGCTAAGGCCTCCAGGACGACCTGCCCCACCCTATCACGTGGCTCTTGTCCACGTGTGAAATATGCCCGTGACTATTCTTCAGTACTATTGCCAGCGCTGTCTGACTTCTTGATTTAGTTCCTGAAATATGGCACTTCTCACACGATGCAAGATAAATACTTCTAACTAAAGGTCTATACACAATTGATTTCTTTAACATTTTAATTTACATGTTCCTTTACTTTAAGTATTTTGTCAATACATAATACACAGTAAAGTTACAGTAACGACTGTTGAACAACGACTGAAAATCGGTTTTTTTGGAACGGAAATATTGTAATATGAATCATTATATATGTGTCATAAAAGAGTATCACGTAGATGTTCTAAAAGTAATTCCAGGTATTAAAATATTTTCCATTTATGATATTAGTATTTTGCAGAACACAAGCGACGCCATGTAGTGTCGAAACTTACGGTTCATTTACAAATACGTTTCAAATGCTATTTACAAGGTTTTCTGAATACTTTTAAGACATACCTGTTATATTTTTTCATGAAATTCTAGTATAGGAGGATAAACCGATACTCAGAAATAAATATTTTTCTTTATAACATACATAATCAGTTGGTTCTTTGCAAACGGCCGTCTTGAATTTGACTTTCGGTTTTCAGTTTATCGGAAACGTAATGTCAAGGCTGGTTGACTTGACGTTTGGCGACGCCATTGTGTACGAGCCCATAAGGAGCCATGTATAGAAAGCTATCGTAAAGGCAAATGCAAAAGTTTTCAATTGTGTAACCGCCGTAAGTCACGAACTGGGGTAAACCCACTCTTCTTTGTGGTACTAGGAATTCAAACTTCAGTGACAGAAATACGTTAAATATTTTAATTGAGATCTTATATTTGGTTCACTTGTCACTTATTGCCGAAACTTAACATGTCTGCTCTCTGTTGGTAACCTCGTGAACTAGGCGTACACATCCTTCCCAATGTTGTGAAGCCCGCAAAGTGGTGTATCATGATACATTGCCAGTTTATCCTATAAAGATGTAGCAAAAATGGATGTCAATTTTTTTTTTAGTGGGGAGGAGATAATCTCACATCTAGAGGAGCAAAACGTACCGATTCTGTACTACAGGTCTCATGACTTCAGTGCTTGGCTAAACCATGTTGCTTTGGAATGCTATATCGCACTATACGTGTACAGTGCGTGCCACATTAGTTGTCGCGTAGCAGCAGCTGAGAATAGGATGACATTCCCGGAATTAGAACATCAGGCCATGGCATAAAAACATAGTAAACCCCGGGATGAATACACTGACCACGAGTACAGTAAAGGCCTTCTACTAAGAAACAATAGTATATTCGATGCAAGAACCCACCTGCTCGCAATCCGCCAACTTAAGTGGTGCACGCTGTATTGTCAACTGTAGTTCAGAAATGATGCATTTTCGGAACTATATTACTGCGTTTCCATGCGGGATTGAAATCGAACCGAGGATTGAATCAGTATTGAGTCTATACCCGTTTACATGCAAAATTTCTATTCGAACTGAAATCGATTTGGATCTGCTAGTTGAAATGTGTGGTGGTAAATGTTTCGCTGCAGTAAGTGAGTTGGTAGTCATGTCATAAATTAATAGTAAACACGTATTGTTTTCTGTTAATGTTGGAGAAAATATCAGACATATAATCTACACGCTACAATGGACAAGAAAAAAATACTGATAGTCGTAGTAATTTGGCAATTAATGTTCGCTAATTTAATGCAAAAATAGGAACAAGAACGAATGAAGCGTGTAAGAGAAACAGCATTTTTCGTCCGTTTACCATCAACAGACGACGAATTTCTCTTTCCTTGAATATTTCAATAAGCGTGAACACCTCTTCCGTTGTCCAAATATTTCTATTTACTGGTACATGCGACATTATTAGGACTATTATTTGTAAACAGATGCTAACAGAGTGTGTGAATTTCATCCCGATACACTTTAAAAGTACGATCTGTGTTTACATGTCATTTCAATTCGAACTCAATCCGATTCGATCCCAATTTTAGCTGGAACGACCTTGAGACTCAAATTGATTTGGATCCCGTTTACATGACCATTCTCAATCCCGAAAGTGGTTTCAAATCGATTTGAATCCGACATGGAAACGTGGTATATGTTAGTTCAATATTTTTTGTTTTCTCCAAAATATTGACTTCAAATTTTTCAGTGCTCTGTATATTCTAATGAATCCCGATGGCACAAGTTTCAACATAACAAAGCTGGCAGTCTATGCGTATTAACTGATTTTTATTCCAGAATGTTAATTAATTACCTCACTGTCGACGAGATACCAAGCTCGACAACCCCGTATCATTCTTGTTCTTCAGGCACGACAGTCCTCTCTTCTAAAGGTCGCGTGGCTCAGTACAGTGATCAATAAAAGGCATGTTGCTTTTAATTACTTCAGACGTAATCATCGATAGAGAAAAACTAAGGGAAGAAAAAAAACAATTATTTATAAATAAGAAATTGTGTGAAAATAACGTTTGCTTTATATTCAAACAGAATCTAGTTATGTCGTTTGTCATAATTATTTATTGCCAGTTATTTTCGATGGCTTTTACAGGAATATAACGCAGGCCAAGCATCAAATTGCATAATTAGGAAAAGTTCTACCACCAGCCTTATTGCTTTAAATTTCAAATTTTCGTAAACTCTTCCAGCAGACGGCTCAACTTCCCGTGGCTTTGATGCAGAGTTCCGTGTAAAAGCCAAAGAAACTGTGATCTCAACTGTTTGTCGTTCCCCCCTATCTCCCCGTACTGACTTGCCACCTGTGACGAAGCTCTTGCCTTGTTATACTGGTATTTCGTTGATCAGTAATTTAGGATTATTTATTTGAAACGCTCTCTAGTATGCCGCGAACATAGCTTGGACTAATATACAAAATACGTCGTAAATTTGTGTGACGCGACCGTTTCCTTAACTGCGAGTAAATGCTGGAACACTGCCGGTTGCATGTATTGTTTTTACTTTAATGTCGTCAAGTTCTAACCGAGAGTAACATAAATAATCATAATTATGTCAAATAAGGTTTATTGGCATATGGCGAGCACTGCATATTGGTGTAAATTAATGTTAAGCTGATTTATATTTAAACAATCAAAATAATAAAGTAGGGATTTGGTTAAGTTTTTTTAACGATATGTGGGTTTTGAATTGATACGGTTAAAATATTTGCATTGTAATTCAAGTTTTATAATTTGGTTTTCTACGAATAAAGTATTTGAATATGTGTGATTCTTAGCGCTTTTACTACTGAGACGAATCAAGTAGAGCCTAAGTTTAGATATTATTCAGAATTGTTCTAATTGCAGAAATTCCGAGTTAATCAATGCTTTTGTGGGATGATTTATAATTTTGCTTTATGTCATTGTTTTAGTAATAGTAGTGCATCGCATGTTTTGAGTAATTTATTCAGTCTTAATCAGTGTGTAATATTTAGTAATGCGTTGTTTGCCTTTTGTATTTTAATTAGGGCCTACTCTAGTGGACAAATGCGTATTTTGGAACTTCCTACGCAATTTGATAGTTAGTTTTATCATGTTTTGTGAAAGAGATTGTAGTTGTGTCCTTTGTAAACTAATATTGCGTTATTGATTTTACGATGCTGCAGCGTCACGTTGTTGTAAAGTTGACTTCGCGTCTGTGTTGAATAATATGCTAACTGTCCCATGCCGTGTGTGTGATGGGAGAACAATTTTTAGCAATACTTACACGATTTACAGGTACTTAGTTTTTGGTTAAGTAGTTTTATATGTTTGAGTAAACGCGAGTAAGCGGAAATTTTTTTTTCCCATCTCTCTTTCGCCCAGTTAACACTTCCCGAACAAACGGGAAAATTTTTTTGAATCAATACAGCTATATTACACTCTGTGCGCTAAAATTAACGGTATTCCTTTCCCGGTGTGAAAATTTAGAGACGTTTTCGTCACTTAATTTTCAAAACTAGCCATGCACGAATTGGATGTATGGTCTGTTGGAAGTATTGTAAACTTGCACATTTTGTTACATTATTTCGGCTACAACTTGTATTTCTGGCGTATCGCCGTACCTTATAAATCATAAGTTGAAACCCTGCTTCTGAAACAGCAACTTAATGTTGTTTTCTTGTGGGATAAGTATATCGAGTTATGTTTTAGTTATCGTTGTTACAGGAAGTATGGATACTATCCGGTAGAAATGCATGCTAAGAAAGTTTTCACGCAGTGTCGAGATATCTGTCACGGTTCTCCACCGCCTAATACCTTCGAGATAGTCAGTTCTCGTTGCGTGCATCTAGTACTGGTGAACAGCAAGGAGCGAAGGTAAATGATTAATCGCGGTTGTTTGCGGGGGTTTGTCGGTAAGAGGTACGGCGAAGGGAAGGGAGAGGGTAGGAAGAATTCACCTTGTGATGTATGCGAGGATTAAAAAGTTTGGCGATAGATGAGACGTTCCCTGTGACACGGAAAATTTTACAACTTTTGACTCCCGGCACAACGCCCCCAACCCTTCCTTTTTTTTTTTCTCTCAACAACCCCCGCGTCCTTTTCCCATTTCTCTTTTTACCCCTCACCTCGTCCTTACCTTTCTACTTCCGCCGTTTTTCTTCCTATATTTTTTACACGACTCAGCGATGCTAAAGGAAACTAACAACCTGTACTTTTGCCAGAGTGACTGCGGCTTCCAAAATGAGTTTTCTCTCTCTCTCTCTCTCTCTCTCTCTCTCTCTCTCATCCCTTTCACGACTTTTCTCACGGTTAACGTGAATTTGGCTGTACTTTTTTTTTTGGGGGGGGGGTTAGTTTGCGACAGTTTGCGTGCCTAAGGGCGAGTGATTGAAAGTTGCGCCGAGTTAGTTTAACTTTTATTTTAGTTTGACCTAAATTTTCGCCATAAAACATTGCATTGGATACTTATTTAATGTTGCATGAAAAATTCGCATTTCTATTCATGGATGTTGTCAAATATTATTACCTATTTTGTTCGGGACTGCGTTGTTTATACTACACACAATTGTCGACATCATTAGAGGAGCAGGCAAATTTGATCAGGTAGTTGGACATAAATAATGGGAAGAGCAGGAAAAATGTCAAAACTCATGTTTATTTTCATTTAGAGGTTACGCACAGTAGATATGCTGTAGAATACAATAGTCTATACTCTTTATTGAGAAATGTTGGAATATGTCATGAGTAGTTTAATGCTATTGAAAAATTAATGTATAATTTCGTTTTGATAATTCGTTGCTTCGTGAGAGTGGGAATACAATTTAAAAATTGCGCATATTCAAAACAGCTACGTATTTAACTATATGATTAATATTCCACTGAACATTACACAGTTATTCTCATTTATGAAGGAAGACGTGCTGATAGCAATGTTGTAGTAATAATTAGAAATTACGTTGCATTTGAGCCACTCATGTCATTTACAGGCTGTCAACATTCGGGAAGGTCAGGGAAATCAGGGAATAGCTAAGGAACTTAAAGTAAGTCAGGGAAATCCAGGGATTTTACTTGAAATTGTGTTAATTCTGGTAAAGTCCCGGAAGTTCTCCAGAAATTTAGTAATTTGAAGGGAAAATGTGACAGGCCATCTTTCAAACTGTAGAATACTTCTTTTTCAGATGGTAGTTTAAGTGTATAAACATACACACTAAATGAAGGTGTGTATGCAAGGCTTGTTTCAATTTCTTTACAATTCTTTATTTTTTCTTATATTTTGGAAAATTGCAAAATCAGCAAATTATTAAAAATAAAATAGTTAGGGAAATGTGAAATTTTGTTCAGAGAAAGCCGTGGAAGAGCCATGTAAATATTATTACAAATTTGTTTGGATACACTGATGACAGTCCCACCTTAGACACGTTGCCGAGGCTGATGTAGTGTAACGGTGGTCGAAGTATCTTGTCGCGCCTGGACATCCAGCGTGCATGATGAAGTGTCCTGTGACTCGATATGGTGCAGCCAGACCATTTAGATATAGCCTAGATTCACTCGCATCTACATTTCTCCGCGTGTGGCAAACTTTATTCACCCTTCGGACCGTCGGAGTATGGAATTCTGCTGTCACATTGAGTCCACTTTATGTTCAGTATTTGACTTGGTCGTTGTTAAAACGCGCCAAGTCCAGTTTTTAGTAATCTCTGGTTTCAGTGGTATTACATACTATTTTTTGCTATACCAGAGTGACTGATGGTGGTAAAAAGTTAGTTCCGTCTGTCTGTGCATATACATCAATCGTGCGCATTTTCTCGTGGGCTTTGATAAATAGAACTGTCCCCATGAACTTATTTGATTTCGTATACTTATGATTTTTTTTAACAAAATGCATTATAACAGTGACCCATTCGTTCGTAAGTGATTGGCGGGGTTGGCCTGGCTGCTAAAATGTACCAAGAGGTGCTGGTGGATAGAATTGCTAAGGCCTGTACTTGCACAGACACACAAACACTGCAACAACTGTCTTCCATTACTGTTGAAACTCGTGATTCTTGTGTCTTTAAACAGATCCGACGTATCCAGATGTGTGCAGGTAATATGTTTTTTTTTTTTTGGTAAGGGGGGATGTAACACGAAGAAAATTGTATAGCGGTGACGTTGGGGATGTTGTGCCCTGCTCCGTCATGATTTGCGTCTCGCACGTCCATGTTCCGACGTCGTGGTGCCTTCGGCGTCTGCATGCTGACTTCTGCCAACTTTATTGGATGCCGGGAGGGGACGGAGGAGGATAAGTTGTCGGTAGCCGTCTGTCTCGTGAACCTCCTGTCCTCTCAACTCACATACACACACTCTCTGTCTTTCTCCCTGTCCGTCTCTCTTTCTCTTAGCTGTCTTCCGGCGAACCACCGCGACATCCTGTCTGCTTCCTACCTCCTTCCTCTCCACATTCTTCTTGCTCGCCCCCGGGCCGAGTTGTTGCCATTTTTTTTTATTCTGCGCGGTTGAATCGCTATTTGTAGCTCTTGTTGCCTCGCGCTCTAGTTTCACATCGTCCCTCCTCCCAAGCCCTTCGTCGGTCAAAGTCTTCTTTGTAAAGGCTCCGCTATGATACCCGCTGAAGTTACCGTCGTCTCCACTGACTACATTGCCCATTTGGGTACTTAATTTAAACTCTTTGTGCCAACTTCCACCCTCTCTACTGCCCCACGGGAATTCACCTTCAAGATGTTCAGTGCAGACAGGTCGTCAGAAACAGCTATGGTCGACCAGTGTAATATTTCCGTAAATTGTGACGTGCTGCAGTTGAATCGTCTGGTATCTACAAGGGTGAAATTTTTGCGAAAAAGATGCGAAATTACTTCTAATGATCTAGTTGTTTTACACCCACAATTTTGCTTCTTCGAAAGATAATATATATAATATGTGCCTCATTGCTAGAGATCTGAAAAATTCGCGTTTTCTTTCAGCCCCAAGCTAGAATTCCAGCAACTGTAAGTTCGTGCCACTTTCGCAATTGGTCCGTGACTTATGTGACACTTCCTGGAAGTGGCTTAGCCAATAGTACAGAAGCAACTAAATGCAGGCCCATATCACTGCGTCATAGAGCAGCCAGTGAGCAGATAATGTCTGCTTGAATACACACATGTTCTTGGAGGCTAGCTTACACGTCAGTGAACCCGCGATTATTAGAGCCATGAACTTTTCGCGAAAAGAATTTTGCCCCACTTTGTTCCAGTGCCTTATGTGCATGTCTGCAGTTCTGCTTCATAGATATTGGCAGCGTGCCTTTGAACTGTGACGTTTCTCATTTGACTGTACCAATCACAATAATATTACTGTAACACCACACGTATGTGATTTGCGTGTAAAACCCCACGACACACGAATGTCAAAACATTCAATCTCTGACCGTGAAGCAAGTCTGCAGACGTGCACACAAGTCACTGACACAAAGTGAGGCAAATTTCTTTTCGCGAAAAGTTCATGTCTCTAGCGATTATTTCCGGTCTCTACTCGTTGCTAGAGACAGTGATTTTTGGTGAAAATAATTTTGCTCCAATTTGTTTCAATGACTAATGCTTCGTTGTCAGTGATTGGCTGTTTTTAAATCTCATCGTCTTGCGGTTCTACCTGCTGGCCACTTAACGTGTGGTGTCGCAGTAACTAACCTTCTTCTCGTTGGCACAGTCAAATAAGTCGCGCCTCTACAAAAACACGCGCAGCCAATAAACATTTAGCAAATATGCAGAGGCCTACGTAGGACATTGAAACCAGTTGGTGCAAAATAGTTTTCACCAAAAATCAGCTGCTCTTCTCACTGCATACAAATTTTCTTCAAATTATCTTATTTCTGTTGAGAAGCAAGTCTTGTATGTGTGTAGGTCCCATAGCAGCATCCTCGGCAAATTAAGCAGTTTGAACGAAATATATCCTACAAAATGACAACATATAAATCTGATGTGCCTCTCAGAATCATAATGCAATAATAGAAAATTATTTACTATTTTGTTTTTCTTTGGTATGAAATCCTGCATATCGTAAAAAAAAAAAGGCTCATAGTTTATTATTGGAGTCCCGGAAAGTTCGCGAATTAATGTCAAGACGTTAGATTTCACATTCTTATACCTCTAATTACTTTCGCGATTGTATGTATAACTGTTGCTGGAAGTATTCCTTGAGGTCTGAGAGCTAGAGGCACGTTTATTTCGCGAATTGATTCTAAGTCAGGTTGAACGTCAATAACGTATACTTCACTACTTCTTCTGTGATTAGACGAGAGCGGTTTTGACACACATTTGACGACTGCAAGCCAGTTATAAATAAGGAAACAAGTCGTGGAGATATCACGTTCTACACGTTTATACTGTTAGAAGCCAACGGATATTCGTAGAGATGATGGTTTATCGCGGGAAAACTTGACTATTTGCTAGGCTTCAACGTACGTTCAGCTTATCAAAAGATTACTGGCTTTTCCTTGTACGCGAAGCTACTGCCCTACTTGACTAAGCCAATAAGAATACCGCTATTTTAATATTTGATGCACGTTATTGGTCTATAGACAGCTACGTTGTGTCATTGTTTTCAAGGCTATGTTGGCACAAAACATTTTCGCGATATACCATCATCTCTAGATATTCGGCTCCAGCCGGTACACGTATAGAACTATGAATCTAGGCTGTTGCCCAGATGAATACTCGAAATACTCGTGCATCTAACTATGGCAGATCTGTATGCAAACACTCACTGGAGCAGAAGCCAATGAACGAGTAGCTGAGGACAGAGTGTACACAGGACTTTAATGTCCAGCCGGCTGATCGTTGAACCCGGGACATTTCCGTGTCTATTTATTATTTTACCAAGTATGGCATTTATGGCAAAGTTGCAGGGTAATAAAATTTTGACGTTGACGTGTTTTTATAGATATGTCTTGCATAACTTGCGTTGTTCAGGACATACTAAAACTTCACTATACTGAACGTAACAGCACAACTTATGATATCGTTAGTAGAAATTAGTAATTTTCGCGATATTATCTAACAGCAGACTGGACTTGCAAGCTACTGTGTGCTCATGTGACGTCTGTGGTTGGCTGGCAGTATGTCTGGTGCGCCTGAAGGACTTTTTCTACCAATGAAATAAGGTGGACTGTAAAACGCCCATTGTCCTGTAACACAGACACTCAAAAAAAACTTGACTGTTTGCTGGGCTCCAACACACGTTCGGCGTACCAGAAGATTACTGGCTTTCTGTTGCACGTGGAACTGTTGTCCTATTTTACTGAGCCAATGAGAATCCCATCATTGCAATATTTGATGCGTGTTATTGGTCTGCAGATAGCTATATTGTATCAGACGTTCGCCCAATCATATGTGTTGCAATTAAGTACAGCGTTTTAAGGGTATGTTGGCACAGCACATTTTCGCGATATACCATCATCTCTCATTATTGCCCGTTGTTAGAGGTAGGTGATGTATTGGTAGGGACAGGAATTTTCGGCGAAAAGATTTTTGCCACACTTTGTTACAATTCCTTACGTGCCTACGTGTAGCTCAACTTCATGGCTATTGGCAGACTAGAGTCATTATTCATTAGACTGTGCCAATCAGTACACGGATAACTGCGACACATCACGTCTGTGACTTGCGGGTTTAACCTCAAGACACTGGGTGTTAAGGCATCCAGTCACACACCACAAAGCAGAGATGCAGGTGTGCACGTAAGGCACTGAAACAAAGTGGGGTAAAAAGCTTTTCGCGAAATTTCCTGTCCCCATGTATTGGTATATCACGAAAACGTTTTGTGTCAACATACCCTTGAAAACGCTGTAGTTTATTGCAACGTGTGTGATTGGGTGATACGTCTGACACAACGTAGTTGTCTGCAGACCAATAACAGGCACCACATTATTGCAATAATGGTATTCTTATTGGCTCAGTCAAATAGGGCAACAGCTTCACGTACAAGCGAAAGTCACTAATCTTCTGGTAAGCCGAATGTACGTTGAAACGCAGCAAACAAGTTTACCAGCGATAACCATCATCTGAGGCCGTGGCTGGCGGCTGTGATTAGGGTGCTCGCCTACACCGAGGCAATAAGGATCAGATTCCCGGTGGACTGGATCCGAGTTTTCGCGTGTTGGAATGATGCCGGGTGATGCCGTTAGGTTGTTGCATTTTTTGAGGATCTCCTGTTTCCCCCGTCGCGTCGCTTAGTCCCGGCATTGCTCTATACTCACCTCACATCATCCATCAGGAGACCTGAAAACCTCTTTCCAAAGTTGGCAGCCCGGGTGGACGTATTCTGCGGGTTTGAGTCCAAGAAGCGCGGAGAGATATGGATGACACTATACTTGCATCACGCTTTTGCAATATTTATAGTTTTAGATTTGTTGTTTTTATTATTCTTAACCAGATCGTATTTTAAAAATTATAATCGGAAGTCTGCTACTTCGTTTCTCACACGTAGGAAAAATACAAAAAAAAAAAAAAATAAATATTTAAAGTTCAGTTCTGCTTAGTTACGACAAATTAGTTAGATCGGTAATTTGCATTTAAAATCTTATAATAATACACTTATTTGTGTAACGATATTAAACACACAATTTTTTTCGGCAGTGTAAAAAGAAATAATCGAAACCGCTGTCCGTCAGCCACAGCTTTATTATTTTTTTTTCCTTAGTACAATATTTTCCCATTAGCTCTGGAGGGGATTTAAAACACTTATACGTCTATTCATGTAGGCCTACTCCAGTGCAGAACTCTTCCAAAGATCATAATGTATTTGGTTTGCCGTTACCTTACTCCGCGATAAATCACGGTAAGTAAATCAGGTTTGTTAAACAGTGCTTATTATTTTTACATTCGAGAATGCAGGACTGTGCGAAAATTACACAGCCGGAAAAAGAAATCCGAAGGAATATTCATGCATTTGCAAATCTGTTCCGCTACTGTGCGTAAAATGGGGAGCTGGAACTGCTGTTTCTTCAGCTTTAGCCAATAATCCGTAGATTAGCCGGCGGGAAATTGCCTCCCGGAAACTTTCGAATGAAATTAGTGTTGTAAGAGTCGCGCCCGCCCGGTAAATTTAATTAAGATTTGATGTCTCATTAGCGCGGGGGATGGCAGTAAAGCCTGATTTTAATTCCGCGAATTTTATATCCCATTCCTTGCCATTAACAGGAGTAGATTTTACATGCAAATTTTGGGCAATCTTTGTTTATCTTAACTGCGAAGTTTCTTTTTTACCTCCTTCGCCTTTTTTTCCCTGAAAAACATTTTTCTCATCTTCGTTACCGTATTCGAGCAATGTGGTATGCGCGTCTGTCCAGAGTGTTCATTGAATCCTGGACTAAATTGGTGACAAATACGCCAGTGGCAAAATGTACGACGACATCTTAGTGCATAATGTGGAGACATAGCTCGAATTATCATATTATGGGTAGAGACATGCAAAATTCGCGTTATCATTTGGTAGCAGACTAAATTTCACTTTCCTATACATAACAGAGTCTAATCAGTAGAGGTACGTAAATTTCGCAGATACATTCCAGGTCAGGTTGAACGCCAATTATGTATACTTCAGTGTCATGTCTGTGACTTGCTGGCGGCTGTTACGAAACGCGTTTGACTATTGCAAGCCAGTTGTAAATAAGGAAATATTGCGAAGTACTATCGCTTGCTACCTGCTTGTACGGTTATAAGTCAATAGATAATCGATTGTGGCCAGTGGGTGTATAGGACTGACAAGTCTAGGCTGCTGCCAGATGAATCCGCGAAATTGACGTACCTCTACTAATCAGTGATTCAGTTGGCCACGAACTTTCATGTGTTGTAATTTACGTGTGTTACGTCTTTACAGAGGTTGGGCTCTCTACCGTGTAAGCATTCTCCGCGGCAAGTCACGACAATATCGGCCAGCGAGAGACGTCGAACGAGCCTATAGTCACTTGGGAGTCCAGTCAACTGTCAGAAAATAACGCGAATTTTGCATGTCTCTAATTATGGGTGCAGGTTCAAATTTCGAGTAATCCAAACGTGATTCTACATTTAATAGACATGCAATTTATGTACGTAAAATTATAATACGTGGACGTAGAGCCGAAGAGAGAACTTCTCCGCGCAGTGTTGCGACGCTGTGCGCGTAAGATGTTCATTTTGACACATACACTTTTGCCTCTAATTTAGCCCAGGATTTCCGTGGTGTGCTTATCGCACTGCCGTCTCTGGATAACCTATATGTAGGGACTGAACATTTTCTCGAATTCAATTACCTGTAGGCTAGAATCCATTATACTATCCATACTAAAGCCCCGACTATTTGTCAACTAGCTGCTACTCTGTGGAACAGCAGACAATTATCGAATATACGGGGCTTGAATGTGAATAGTATAATGGATTCTAGCCTACAGGTAATTGAATTCGCGAAGTTGTCCAGTCCCTACCTGTATGCTGTATGGTATGCATATAGCTGCGGATCAACTGAGTAATTGTTAAACACTTGCAGCATTTTCGGAAACTCTTGTACACAAACTATGTACAGTACGTTGTTTCTGTAATGCAAGTCACTATACACTTATGCCTGGAGAAGTATTTTATATTATTACATTTTATTCAACCGAGCGAGATGGCGCAATGCTAACATACTGTACTTGTATTCGGGAGGGTCAGGCTTCGATACCCGGCTCCGGCTATCCTGATTTCGGTGTAACGTTTTTTAAGAGAGGTGATTGCCGGGTGCTCTTCTAGTCCACGGTCTTGTGTAAAGTAGCTAGAACCAGTGATTCTTAGTGAAAAGAATGTTGCAACAATTTGTATCAATGCTTTACGTGTATATCTGCAGCTGTGCTTCATAGTTATTGGCGCAGTGTAGATCTACTAAGTGCAGAGGTTTCGCTCATTTGACTGTGCCGATCAGAAGAAGGTTACTGAGGCACCACGCGCCTGTTATGTGCTGGTAGAACCCCTAGACCCTGAACGTTAAAAACATCCAATCACTGACCATGAAGGAGAGCTGCAGAAGGCATTGAAACAAATTGTTGCAAAATTCTTTTCAGAAAAATCTGTGGCTGTAAAAGTAACGTATACTCGTCTCCAAATACCTGGTCGAGAAGACGTCTCGGGCGCACTTGTTAGTGGGATACATATTGATTTTGAAACACCGTCGAAATTAAGGTGTGAAGATAACAGGAGTGCCCCGAGAAAACCCGCCAACCCACGTGAAATCCGTCACGCTCTCCAACTTGGATAAATCGGGATCGGCAGCCCTGCTGCGTACTTATGTACATTCTTGCCTGCATTCATTCATTCATTCATTCATTCATTCATTTTCTTCTGTTCTCTTGGCTTAGAACGGAGTAGTAACAACACAAACCGAGCTTTAAAGAGAAAAACCAAGTAATTAAAAAAAAAAAAAAAAAACAATGTAGCTGTATAGTGCGTGCATACAGTTCTGAATTGTAATTAAAATTATGGGAGAAGAAAGGCTACAAAAGAGACATATCACATACATGCACACAATTTAGTCGACCGGATCACATAAGATTTTTGTTTTCGGCACTCGCAAATGTTCTTGGTGCTGCCCTTCGAAACATTCCAGTCGGTAGCAGTTCAAACTACGAGTGCCTCTTCCGCACGACTTCGCGTTTCTGACCGGATGACTGTAATTAAATCGTTAACGAGTTCCTCTCAGGCACCGTTAGAAATCGTGCATGGCAATCGAAGTGAGATTGATCAGATCCAGGGAAGTAACTGTCCAACTCTTAACTTGGCGACCTTGACCTTGCTTGGAAGTAGTCGGTCCGAGCGTTATTATGACGAGTTTCTGGATTCTAACCCCCCGAGCTGGGCCGCGGTGGCTGAGAGGTCAGACCTCTCGCCTCCCACCAAGGCAATCAGGGTTCGATTACCGGCGGGGTCGGTCCTCGGATTTTCGCATGTGGAATGACGATGCCGTTGGTCGGCGGGTTTTCTCGGGGATCTCCCGTTTCATCCGCCCTCTCATTCCGGCGCTGCTTCATACTCACATGTCACCCCCACCAGCGCCGAAGACATCGATGTTGAACGGCGACGAAAATACCTCGCTCACTCTCCCTCACTCTAACCCCCGATATGAATGCGCAAGTTGTTTTTATAGGTGCAAACTTAGGCTGAACCAGCCCACCACAGCGATCCGGGCTCAAGTTTCGACGGGTCAAGTGAAAAGATTTTGGTCCGGACTCAAGCGCTGGTGAGGGGTAACATGATGTGAGTACGGAGCAGCGCCGGAACGAAGGGGCGGAGGAAACAGGAGATCCCTGAGAAAACCCACCGACCAGGTATCGTCCAGTAAGATTTCCTCATGCGTAAATTCGGGGATCGACCCTGCCGGAAAACGAACACGGATCACCTTGGTGGGAGGCGAGTGTTCTAGTCACTGCGCCAACAGCAGGATTTTCGGTGGGGTCACCTCAGATTTTAGCATGTGGGGAATGTGGCGGATATTGCGGGAAACTTGGAATCCCTTAACTCTGAACCATTACTCTGTCAGTGGACAGTTTTCAGGGTGATACTCTTGATAGTTTTGTCAGCCTCCCGCATATGCAATGTTGTTTCGCGTCGTTAGAATGATAATCGTGTACCCCGGTAACGCTAAGAGAACTAGTACGTACGATCTATTAGGACCTCCTGACTGACACACTTACATGCATTATTGTCCTGTAATATATGTGGACTTCACAATAAAACAAATTCGTACGTTTACCAGAAAAGCTTGTCAACTAATTTCAGTCTCGACACCACAACTAGAATGTCGTAGGTCATTATAAAGTGGTCAAAATTTTCGAAATTTTTGTGGGGACTTGTTGGATATATTTTATGAGCGCAATATTTGATGTCAAACAAAATAACCTTCGACGGCCTGTCGCATTTTACAAAATGTTTAGTACTTGTACAAAATTTTGTTTGGGAAATTGATTGCCAAGATTTTTTGTGTAACAACAAACAGATGTAAGAAAATGTAGCTACAATAATTTAGTTCGTAATTTACAATTATTGCGTATTTGTAAATATTCGAAAATGCTTGCTAATGTACAGGTACATACATATTTGTATATTTATAAGTACTTCCTGTAAATTTGCAATTTTTTTGTCTACTAACAAAAATATATTTTGGTAACTAGTTTGCAAGGAATTTTTTTTTTTTTGTTAAAGTTCTAACAGTGGCTCACTGTGCTGTTTCAAATGAAATTTTTGTGATAGTCTGGCGATAAATTTTACTTAAGAGATTCGGACTGCAATCCGTTTTGCATTGTGCGGAGCCAGATTTATAGTTGTTTTAAATGTTGGCGAGAAGAACATGTTCGCTACTCGTCGTCAGACGAAACAAGAAAGATTATAATTCGTCTTCGCTTCCGTCCACATCCCTCGACGCAGTTCAATATGGCGAGCACGCGAGCAGACTTCGGTAGCTGCGCAGTACGACCCGCCGCGCATGTTAATAAGTTGTAAAAATTTCCGCTCCTCGGCCTGGTTGTTCGGCGGGGGGGGGGGGGGGGGGGGGGGGGGGGGGGGGGGGGGGGGGGAGGCTCGAAGAAGTGCTAACTTAGCCTGCGGGAAGGATTTAGGATGAATGCAAATGTCGAGAACTTCAGACCAACGAAACGAGAAAGTCCTGTGCAAACAGTAAGTTTAACATGCACTGCCAGATTACATTGTTCTTTATTGACGTGCACTAATCACCCAAGCACACTTGACAGGTTGGTAAACTGGTACACTCGCGAACTTTGACCTAAAGAGTGTGTCGGTATAAATTAAGTCTGAAAATAAAGGTTTATGAAAGTCAGCATAAAATGAGGGAGGGACTATTCTCGAAAAATACTTCGTGTCCATTTTGTGAGCATAGGCCCTAACCTTATTATGCCGGATTAAAATATGCACAATATCGGCATCACGTGTAGTACATAAGTGCACCACTTTGGGAATATGTTTCTGTAGAAGCCGGCTGAGTTGATTCTAGAAATGACCTTTTACACAATTTCTACATTAATTTACAAAAACTCTCTGATTTAGTAAAATTATTTTTATGTTTACTGTTCAGACCCTGGTAATAACTTTATTGTTTGAAAACTTTTACAATAATATTCTAAGTTTCCGTGAATTCATGGAGGTATCCGGAGAAATTTTTACCGGAAATTCCATTAATCGACGGAGAAAAAATTTTACAGTGCTGAAAAACACACCTTTAATGTACAGAAAGTGCGATCAAAGTTAAAGGAGTGTTTTCCTTTTTAATCTCATTGAGTCGAGGGCATTATGAAACTCGATTAAACAATACTTTACAGATATGTTTTCATTATACAAGTGCTCATAGTAACTAGATTAGTATGTTTTATGTCACAATACCTACACATTTACAATGGCACATGTTGTACATTTACAACATTGTAGAATACATAAACAAAAGAAACACTACTGCAGCGACTTTCACAGCGAATGCCAATCATGCCATAACACTGAGGTTAAGAAGGGGGTGATTTTATTTTACATATAACTTCAAAATTCAAAGTCCTATGGCGGTGTACGGATTCTTAAAATCTTTTCTTTGTTTATCTCAATCAATGAAGCATCATATAAAGTACAACTTGGCTATATCAGTTCATTGTCGGTAAAATATGGAATGTTTTCCTTTTTCATCTCACCCATTCAATTAGTATACTGCTAACATCAGTTGGCCAAATGTACGTTTTTATTAATGGATGGCATCCACATTTTAAGAATATCACATTGTTTGCTGATCACAGCGAGCGAACTGCCCATATCTTAATCACGTTATTGCAGGTAGCACATAAACTAACAGAATTACCCATTTGACCTTCATATCGCGGGTACATCTTACCTGTGATCCTTCTGTCACCATCTTAAACCGAGACTTTTGTTAACTTAAACTGATGATTCAGAAGTTTTTTTTTTCTTTCTAGACCCGGGCTTTTGACCAGTTTATTTAAACCTCCCTCTTCTTCCGGAGCCGGGGAAAGTTTGAAGGAGCCGGAATTTGCGATTCCGGGCTCGCGTTACGATTTGCATAGCTAGTCCCGCGGCCGTTCCTGTTAGGGGATGGGACAGGGCTAGGTGGGGAGGGGGAACTGGCGTGTGTATTTTGTAATCCCTCCGAGGTGCCGGAAGTCGGCCTTGTTTGTAAAACGTATCCAGTTATCCCGGAATTCGCGCAGACTGCGAGATGGGTATGAGATAATTTGATTGTCGACGGGAGTGGTGAGGAGAAAGGGGTGCAGGAGGGGAACAGGATAGTGGGTGCATCTAGGATGTTGGTGGGTGAGATAGGGAAGGAGAAGGGGTAGGTTTGGAGAGATTCATCTTGGAGTGGCTCTCGGCACGATTCAGGCAAGGCTCCAGCTCTCATTATGCGAGCTGAGTAGGAAGGTAAGGGAAGAAGGGATTGTTGCGTTGGGGATGAGGGGGTGTCGGTGGGGAGGGGGTCATTAATACCAGCTATGCTAACTGGATTAAGGCACCTGCACACGTGTCTTCTCTCCAAGTTCGCACTTCCTCGGCGCCGACTCCTTTCCTCTATCTGGAACTGTCTTCCCACGAGTGGGTGGCTAGTCGCGTGCCCAACACCGTTGCCTTGTATAGGATAAGACCGAGCTACCTCGAGGCTACGCTAGTCTTGGAATTTCATTGCGGTAACTTTACGAATATCATTGTACATATGATTTGCCCAATATCTTTGTACCATTATGTTCGGAAAAAAGGTCATACAGATGTATGTATGTATGTATAATGTGCTATCATACAATTTTCATTATCCTTTTCTTCGTCTGTGTTGTGTGAGTTATTGAATTGTCTGTGAGAGAAAGAGAGAGAGAGTGTGTGTGTGTGACAGAGAGAGAGAGAGAGAGAGAGAGAGAGAGAGAGAGAGAGAGAGAGAGAGAGAGAGAGAGAGAGAGAGAGCGTGTTCCTGCCTTTCTCCATATTATTATTTCTGACTATTATCGACGTTTACTTGTTGTCTCATTTAAATTTTTTTAAATTAAAGAACATGCTACTCGTAAATATACGGTAGGGTAGAAAATGTTTGAATTTGTCATTTAAAACTAGGAATCTGACACTCCGAGAAAGAAGAAACAAGTAAAATTTGTAATTTCAAATAAACATAGAGTTTTAAAGCAAAATAATGATAGTTTATTCTAATATTATTAGTCATTTTCGCGTAATGTAACGTAACTCAATGCCATTCAGAAGTTTACATATTCCTGTATGTTATTTTTATATTGTTAACCTTACTCTCTATTGTGTTAGTAAACTGGTTTTTTGGCTGTTATGAATTTAAAATTTGTTATAAAAGCTTTAATGTCAAATTTTTTTGTTAGAATCGCGAATCTTAACGGACTTTAGAGTAGAGGAAATTTCGCAACAAATTCTATTTCCAAGCAATTTTATTGGAGTAGTAGAGATATGTTAACTGCATTTTAGAGCAAATGTTTCACAGTGAGTATTTAGTAGAAATAGGTGTAATTCCACATACGACAAATGCCGAAGTGTTTGTTTCTGTGCGATTGGCGAAGATGAATCTTCTACATTGCTTACACGAGGTAAGCGTTGTTCAGACTACTTGCCCTCTATCCCGATGATGCGAGTTTTGGAAATGTGGCGGGCGTTGCCATTATGGCCAGAATATTTAGACGGGCTGATCCCTTAGCGTTCCATCCCTGCTCCATGTTGTCATAACATTGTCACTATCGTCACACGCTTTACAGTTGCGCGTAATCGTGAAATCTCGCCACTCCTATTACATTACTAAACCGATGACGTAATGAGGGTTCTATTGACATTAAAAACAATTTAAACCAATTGTTGTGTCCTTAGTGCTTTCGTAATGTAATCGCTAGAAGATTGTAGTCGTATTATATAATAGCCCCATCAAATTGTGTTCGCGCGTGTTTGTTTGTATGTGTGTATGTGTGTGTGTGTGTGTAGGAGGTGACTTTATCTGACCTTGCGCACTAATAATATACGAACAATAATAACGACGGTCTTAAGTTCGGTACTGTGTTCTACCTCGTGTGTTTTATTTATAATCCAGAACAAAATGTTTAAACTTTTATCCAACAAAACAGGCCTAAGGACTGCATAGTGATATGGTCTCAGCAGTAAAAATATTTCAGTGTTATACAAATAAGAGCTAGTTACTTATCACTGAGTACTATAATATGATTCGGGTATTGGTTCGTCAAGCGGATTTTGTTTGTCTCGGCTAAACCGTTTGTAAAGATTATGAATCTAATGTTACAGGCTGTTAACGTTAAAGTGATCAGTTCTGAAGACCGTCTAGACAAGAGCAATAATCAAAAAAATATTTGATTGTGTCCTTAACCACTATCTTTTGTGTATGGTAAAATATAAAGACTGTGTTTATTGCTTACTCTGTAATGTTTTATTACCAAGTAGTGAAAAGTTACAAATCGTCCAGGGGAAAAAAGTAATAGAAAAAGAAAGGTCTAAAAACCATATATATTCCAGGTGATTATCTTCCTAGAATCAGCAATATCGTGTATGGCTTTGTGGATAATAGTGTTTTATCAGATTTATTTTGCATTACTTCAGAAAAATTGGTTCACAAAATGCGAGATGTAACAGGTAGGCGAACAGCATAACAGTTTGTGGGATATTTGTGTTAGAGAAAATATTATACATCTGAGGTCGTGAAATAAGAGGTTAAAGCTGCGAATGTCTCTAAAGTGAAACAAGCAAAGGAACGTGAAATGTTTCTTTATTATTATTCAAATAAAAATTTGCAGAAGATGCAAAAGAGTCATGAGTCGTAAAACAGGAGTAAAGTAATTAAAGTCTTGCCTGAACGTATGTAAACACACACAAATATAATTTAAGCACACAAACTTTAATAATGTTATAAATACCGAATACATTATATAAAATATTAAAAGGTTAAACTAAATTGAACGGAAGCCGAACGTTAAAAGTAAACAAGCAATGCTACCAAATTGAAATACGTGAGTACGAAATTGGCTACACTGCAACCACAACATGGCGGCCGCGAAAACGACGAGAGAAGACGCTACGTACACCATCTAGCGGCAGAAACGTCAGTTACATATACGTAAAATATTATTTTCTGAAATATTTAAAATGAAAACCAGACGTGATAGAGTCAAACATATTTTAAAGTACATCAACAAACGAGAAAGGAAATTAAGTCGTCGGGCAGGTTATTTACGAAGTAATGAAATAGACGACTGCAAAACATGATTCAAAATAACACATTAAACACGAGAAAAGCCTATTAATCAAGATTTTAGTATTAAAACAATTGTAATAAATATCCACAAAATGATCAACAACAGTACCAACATCAGCAAAGTGTGGATAGAAGCACAATCACGTGGACATAATCGCTAAACTGCATCGAAATCACGCGGTGATATACAGAAATCACGCACTGCAACGGCAGCATCACGTGGCGTGAAGACGGACTACGACAGAACAACGGGCAGAGGAATTTAAAACACAGCAGCTTACATCCTGCTAAGATGGAAAAGAAACAGTGTAGCGCGACTAGGGTCGGCTCGAGAATGTAAAATGAAATAATAGCTGTAATTGAAAGTGAACTTTCTGAAATATCATTAATAAATTAAAATTACGCAATATCACCTATTATCTATAATATAAAAATGAATCGCAAAATGTGTTGGTAAGTGCATAACTCAACAACGCCTGGACCAATTTGGCTGCTGCTTTTTTTTTTTTTTTTTTTTTTTTTTTTTTT